>JAQZBX010019022.1:0-34118 GCA_029593785.1 Cabassous unicinctus
TGCGGTGGGTAAAAAATGAACATGAATTAAGCCTCTTTCATGTACAAAAAAACCCAAATAAGCCAAGTAATGTTTCCACATAGCCTTAACACTTAATCTGGTGATTCTCAAATCCTGAATACCTATAGATTGCTGTTTGTTTTATATATTATGAGCATTTAACATCAATGTCCAAGCCTTACTCTAGGTCATTTAAATCAGAATCTATGTGGTTGGACTCAGGCATATGTATTTTTCAAACTCCTCAGATAAGGCTTTTATACCTTATTTTCCAATAGTTTTACTGAAAAATATAACATTTGTAGATTTAGATAAATATAAGATCAAAATATTCATTCTCATATGGAATTTCAAACTGCCGCTTCTACTTTTTTTCCTACTATATTCCACCATTCAGGCACTTATGTGTAGAAAGAGTCTAAAAAGTACCACTTTCATCAAAGATCTTCCAGAATATCCAGCTGTGCTGTGCTTTGATAAAGCTAAAGTTTTCTAGATCAGCTATCATCTAGTATCAGTCCCTTCAGAGAGCATTTATTTCAGAATTGTTATGAAGGCTACCCAGAATGCAAAGGAAATAACAATACATAGCAGACAGGACACCATTAGCATATGTTTTATCAGATGATTCTCAAGACTCTATAAGACAAAAAGAACTGCACTTATACTCATTTTACAGTTGTGGAGACTGAAATCTGAAGGGGACAGATACTTTCTAGGTTTGTGTAGTTCATAAGTGATATCAAAAGTGCTTGAAATTTTCTCACATTAAAATGTTTTCTCACATTAAAATGTTTTTGAAAATGATTTTCAAAGCTATGGTAAACCCAAAGGCCTACTTAAAATCCCTTGAAACAATATGAGATTCAAAGGCAATGTGATCTATAGCTTGACATGAGCAGAGGTTGACCAAATTGTCCTTGGTGAATGCTGACCAGTTTCTGGGGTTGGGTATTGAATGCAGCCCTTTGTTTGTTTTAAAGAAGTTGTGAGCTTACAAAACAATCATGTGTAGTGTACAGAATTCCCAGAAATCACCCTTCCACCAACACCTTACATTGTTGTGGAACATTTGTTACAGATTATGAAAGAACATAATCAGATTATTACCACTAACTATGGTCCATAGCATACACATATATACACATATATGTGTATATTTTTTCTACACACCCTTCCATAAGTAATACTATGTATTAGTATTGTGCATTTGTTATAGTTTGTGAGAGAACACTCTATTTGTACCATTAACCACAGCCCATCTTCCACCACATTGTTCATTGTGCTATACAGTTCCATGCCTTGTACATTCTATCCAAAGTCTACACTCGGTAGCCCTTAGTTTTAAATTGCCCCAAATAAGTCCTTTTTTGTAAGCCAGTCAGTCAGTTAACAATTGCTTACTGAAGGCCAGCAACACATTAGACACTCTTTTAGGTTCTGGAGTTTAAGCAATGACAAGCAAATAGGAGTATAAATGCTAGTGGGAAAAATTAGACAATAAACTGGTGAAGAAATAACTGAATAAACTGTGTACTAATAAGTACCATGAAGAAAATCATATTGGGAATGATGAGAAAGAATAACTGGTGAAGTATTGTTTTGCACTGTTTGAACACAGAAGGCATAACTAAGAAGATAATATTTCAGTGGAGATCCAAATGATGAGCAGCAGGCAAGAATGAAGATATAGGTGTATGACTCTAGAGAGTACAGGAAGCAGAAGGAAGGCCCTTAAAGGATAAGGCCTAGAGAATGAGGGAAGAGATGATAGCAAAATTAAGTGATGCAAAACTACGATGCAATACCTCTAAGCAACCACACAGCATCCAAATAAAACAACTTAATTTTGGCAAGGATGTAGAACAACCAGAACCTGTAAAGGCTACTGTTAAAATAAAATATTAGATAAGGTATAATTTGTGGGCATTTACTCGAGCAATTTATGACTCATGAATTGTATAGCATCCAAACCACATGTGAAAAAGAGTGCCACCATGAGGGTGGGAAAAAAAAGCAAAAGCAGAGGCAGTTCAGGAAATATTCTGATTGTATAAATAAACTGAATGGCCTTAATTGGGCTATTTCCAGTGGAAAGTCCTTATCCTAAGTTATATATTTCTGATTGGCTAAGTTTCCATTTCTTAGTATGGCAGGAATTTACAGGAAATGTCTGGCACGCATTAATTTTTAAATTTTATTGGAGCGTCTTGTAAAACCAGGGACAGATAAACATTGATTAATATGGTATGTTTGTCCATTCTGATAAGCTATCTCTACTGGACCAAAACTGGCTTACCACCATGTATTGCTTAACTGCAATTCTCTAGGGTATATCCCAGTTTCTTGGAAAGCCTCTGAGTCTATTTTTGTTGTGTGTGTGTGTGTGTGTGTGTTTGTGTGTGTTGGAAAATTCTTTCTCAGAATAGATTCACTCTTAGCAATATCCAATGTGGGGGGACATTTTATTTTATTTAATACTGCTAATAATGCAAATAGGTACAAGAACTTTGGAAAACTATTTGATAGCTTTACTAAAGCTGAATGACTCAGCTCTTCTACTACTAAGTGTATACTCAACAGAAAAGCATTCATATATTCATAAAAGGACATTTACAAGAAAAGATGCAATTTTGACAATAGTTTCAAACCCTAAACAATCCAAATGGTCATCAAAAGTAAAGGGGTGATGGGAAGATGGTGACAGACTAACAGGCAGAGCTGAATGCTCTCAAGAAACAACAGAGAAAGAATCAAAAGCTTCTGAGGGAGCTGCTTTGGGAGTCAGCACACCAGGACAGTGCTACACAACTCCCAGGAGGGTGAGGGACAGAAAGACCAAGAAACACAAATGATAAAAATGAGTTACCAAGCCCCCATGGTAGCCAGGAAGGGCTCCCCTTCTCCAACCCTAAGATATTAAGCTGAGGTAAAACACCACTCACTGCAGCTGCTTGTGAGGGGAACAAGTATCTTCCACTCTTTCAGTTGTTTCAAGGGAAAAGGGAGGGGAGGTAAGGGTTCTTTTCTTCAGTGAATTTGGCCAGCAGAGACTGCTTTGAATCTCCAATCTGGAGATTCAACACAGGGACACAGGAAAGCCCAGAATTTCCTGTGGAAAGGTGCACTAACAAGTGCCATCTGCTGGACAGTCTGGAAATTGCATGGACAAAAATTCCCTCTCTGTATTCAAACCCTGGGAGAAAATCTGTACCCAACTAGTGAGTCCCTGGCCCAATTTTGAAAACTTAAGCTGGGCAATTTTCAAGACTGGGAATAAGGTGAACCAAATATCAGATAAAAGGTGTGGGGAAAAAAAACAACAAGCAAAAGAGAGAAATTGACCATCAGAGTAAATTGACTAACATATTCAGATGCTTAGACATCAGCAAAAAATTACAAGCGAGGGAAGCAGATTGTGTCTCAAGGGAATGGGCTCCCATCTACTATATAGGAGGTCCAGGGTTCTACTCCCAGGGCCTCCTGGTGAAAGGTAAGCTGGCCCATGGGGCGAGCAGGCCCAAGTGGAGGACTGGCCTGCGTGGAGTGCTGGCTCGTGGCCCACACAAAGAGCTGGCCCACACAGAGAACTGGCACAGCAAGATGACACAACAAAAAAGAGACATAGAAGAGAGACAATAGGAGACGTAGCAGACCAGGGAGCTGAGGTGGCGCAAGAGATTCAGTGCCTCTCCACTCTGGAAGGTCCCAGGATCCATTCCTGATGCCACCTAAAGAGAAGATAAGCAGACACAGAAGAATACACAGAGAGCAGACAGCAAGTATAAAAGAATGAGGTGGGAGGAGAAGTAAATAAATAAATCTTTAAAAATTATAAGTGATACTAGGAAATAGGAAGACATGGCCCAGTCAAATGAACAAAACAAATATCCTGAAGAGATACAGGATTTAAGACAATTAAACAGTGATAATCATACAATTCTCATATCACTTCAAAGAATTTAAAGAAAATATGACTAAAGAAATAAAAGCTATTAAGAAAACACTGGGTGGACATAAAAAACAATTTGAAAGTCTACAAAGAAAAGTAACAGATCTTATGAGAATAAAAGATACCATGGATTAGATTAAAAATACATTAGAGGCACATAAGAGCAGATCTGAGTTGTTTGAAGACAGAATTAGTGATTTTGAAGACAGAACATCTGACCTGGAAAAGACAGAGAAAAGAAGAGAATGGGAAAAATGGAACAGAGTCTCGGAATTGAATGACAACACAAAACACACAAACATTTGCATTATCAGTGGCCCAGAAGGAGAAGAGAATTGAAAAGGGGCAGAGAGAATATTTGAGGAAATAATGACTGAAAACTTCCTAACACTTATGGAGTACATAAATATCAATATACAAGAAGGCCAATGTACCCGAACAGAATAAATCTGAATAGGTCTATACTACCACAACTAATATTCTTAATGAAAAATATCAGAGATAAAGAGAGGATTCTGAAAGCAGAAAGATAAAAGTAAAGCATCAGATAAAAAGGGAAGTCGATAAGATTAAGTGTTGACCTCTCATCAGAAACCATGGAAACTAGAAGAAAATGATATGATGTATTTAAGTTACTTAAAGTGAAAAACTGCCAGTCAAGAATGCTGTATATGGCAAAACTGTCCTTCAAAAACGAGGGTGAGTTCAAAGTCTTCACAGACAAAGAAAAATGATAGAATATGATGCCAAAAGACCAGATTTACAAAAGATGCTAAAGGGGGTGCTACAGCCTGAAAAGAAAAAACAAGGGCAAGAGATTTGGAGAAGAGTTTAGAAATAAAGATTATTAGGAAGGGTAAACTAAAGGATAAGAAGACAAACAATAGAATAATAAGATAACAGAGAGCCAAAGGACAGAATGGATGAAGTAAGTAACGCCTTTACAGTAATAACATTGAATATTAATGGATTGAATTCCCCAATCAAAAGATATAGACTGATGGAATGGAAAAAAAATATGATCTGTCTATATGTTGTCTACAAAAGACCCACCTCAGATGTAAGGAAACAACCAGGTTAAAAGTGAAAGATTGGAAAAAGGTATTCCATGTAAATAGTAACCAAAAAGGAGCTGGAGTAGCAATGCTAATATCAGACAAAATAGATTTCAAATGCAAAAGTGTTATAAGGGATGAAGAGGTCATTATATATTAATAAAAGGAGCAATTCACCAAGAAGAAATGACTGTACTAAATATTTATGCACCTTACTTGAATGCCCCAAGAGACATGAGGCACACACTGGCAAAATTGAAGGGAGAAAAGGTTGTCTCTACAATAATGGTTGGAGACTTCAATACATTGCTCTCAGTATTCGATAGAACATCTGGACAGAGGATAAATAAATAGCTTGAATAATTAATGAACTAGACCTAACATTCATCTATAGAGCATTGCACCCCTAAACAGCAGGATGTACTTTCTTTTCAGGTGCTCATGGATCCTTCTCCAAGATAGAACATATGTTGGATCACAAGACAAGTCTCAATAAATTTAAAAAGATTGAAATTATACAAAACACTTTCTCTGATCATAATGGAATGAAGCTGGAAATCAATAATGTTTAGAAAAAGGGAAAATTCATAAATATATGGAGATTGAACAACACACTCTTAAACAATCAGGGGGTCAAAGAAGAAATTGCAAGAGAAGTCAGTATATATCTTGAAACAAATGAAAATTAGAACACAACATATCAAAACCTATGGGACACTGCAAAGGCCGTACTAAGAAGGAAATTTATAGCCCTGAATGCTTACATTAAAAAAAGAAGAAACTGCACACTTGGAGGAACAAGAAATAGAACAGCAAATTAATCTCAAACCAAGCCAAAGGAAAGAAATAGTAAAGAGCAGAGTAGAGATAAATGAAATTGAGAACCAAAAAACAATTGAGAGGATAAAAACAACCAAAAGTTGGTTCTTTGAGAAGATTAACAAAATCAACAAACCCTTAGCTAGACTGACAAAGAAAAAAGAGAGAAGATGCAAGTAAATAAAATCAGAAATTAGAGGGGGGGCATTACCACTGACTCCTCAGAAATAAGAGAGATCATAAGAGGATACTATGAACAAATCTATGCCAAGAAACTAGACAATATAGAAGAGATGGGCAAATTTCTAGAAACACATAAACTACCTGCACTGACCCTAGAAGAAATAGAAGACCTCCACAAAACAATCACCATAGAAGACCTCAACAAAACAATCACAAGTGAAAAGATTGAAATAGTTGTCAAAGTCCTCCAAAAGATGAAAATCCCAGGACCAGATGGCTTCACAGGTGAATTTTACCAATCATTCAAAGATTATCTAATACCAATCTTGCTCAAGCACTTCCAAAATAATTGAACTGGAAGGAACGCTACCAAAATCGTTCTATGAAGCCAACGTCACCCTAATAGCAAAACCAGATAAAGATATTATGAAAAAAGAAAATTACAGACCAATATCTCTAATGAATATAGATATAAAAATCCTCAATAAAATACTTGCAAACAGAATCCAAAAGCACATTGAACGAATTATACACCATGATCAAGTGGGTTTTATCCCAGTTATGCAAGGGACACCCATTTTGCTGGTTTTTGAACCACATTTTGACTAGCATTCTTTTAGATGATGGTAAGGATTTTTGGCTTTATTCTTATAATATTGGAGTATTTTAAGCAGAAATGTGCTATGATCAGATATAGGCAAGGGTGACTCAACACATGAAAATCAATTAGTGTAATAATTCACATGATAAAGTGAAGAAGAAATATCACATGATCCTCTCAATTGATGCAGAAAAGGCATTTGACAAAATACAGCACCCTTTCTTGATAAAAACAGTCCAAAAGAAGGAATAGCAGGAAGTTTTCTCAATATGGTAAAGTGCATATATGAAAAACCTACAACTAGCATAGTACTCAATGATGAAAGACTGAAAGCTTTCTTGCTGAGATCAGGAACAAGAAAAGGACGCCCACTGTCATCACTGTAATTTCTAGAAGTGCTATTGCATGGGTATGACAGTGGTTGAAAAGGAAAGTCTAAGGTTTTGTATATTATTAGAAGAAAAGCTAAAAATTGTAACATGGGACTGTATAAGATAGTAAAACCTCATGTAAAACGTGAATATGGGTGGTTTTCCATATATAAGACTGTTTTTACAAAATATAAATACAAATATACTAGTGAAAAGGAAAAAGAATAGCAGCTATGTACAACAGGTGAGACAGAGAGATTGAGATGTGATGACTTTTGTTTGTTTGCTTTTTTGTTTATTATTATTATTGGAATAATGAAAGTGCTCTGGGAGTGATTGGGGTGATGAATGCACAAACATGTGGTTACACTAAATACCATTGTTTGTACTCTGTGGATGGATTTATGTCTTATTAATTTGTATCAATAAAATTGAAAAAGGGGAAAAAACAGAAAATTAAAGTGTAAAAAAATAATAATAATAAAGCCAAACTTAACTCTCTTAATAAAATAAAGTAGCAGTGTGTATATCCCACAATGGAATATGAGACAAAAATGAGAATGAATAAAATAATAATGAAATGCAAAGCTATAAATGAATATTAGAAACATGATCTTTCATTAAAGAAAACAGAAATAAAAGAGTGCATGTTACGTGATTTCCTTTATACGAAGTTCAAAAACTGATAAAATCACCATATGGTGTTAAAAGTCAAGATAATGATTACCTTTGGTGAGGAGCCCGAAGTGACTGGAAGAGGGAATGAAGATGACTTCTGGTATGCTGGTAATGTTCCTTTTTGTTTGTTTGTTTTAAATCTCTGTGTAGGTTATAATAATGTGTTAACCTGTGAAAATTCATTTAACTGTAAACTTTGCTTAGATCACTTTTCTGTATGAAATGTATGTGTGAATATGAATAAAAAAAGAAAAGGTATGTTGGAATAAACTATGTTAGACCCTTATTGACTACTGCTTCTCAAACTTGAATATGCAAAGGAATCACATAGGTTTCTGGATAAAATGTCACACTGATTCAGTAGATCTGGGCCAGACCCTAAGAGTCTTCATTTGGAAAAAACATGCAAGGGACACCCATTTTGCTGATTTTGAACCACATTTAAACTAGCATTCTTTTAGATGATGGTAAGGATTTTTGGTTTTATTCTCATTATAATATTGGACTATTTTAAGCAAAAATGTGCTATGATCTGATATAATATTTAAAATAACTTTGGATGCCACAAAGTACATAGAACCAGGAAACAAAAGACAGAGAGTAGTAACACTTCACTGAGAAAAGATGATAGTGGCTCTGGTTAGCTTTGTCAGGATGAAGATAGTTAAAATGGAAGAAAGAAAGAAAAAAATCAATCAAGGTAAAACAGTAAGGACTTACACTTGATTTGGTTGTAAAGAATGAGGAAAAGTATAAAATGGCAATATTTTCTAGTTTTTTGCCCTAAGCAAAACCCAGTTTATTCTAGATCCATTTATTGAGAAAGGGAAGACTTTGAAAAGGGGTTCAAAGTTAGGGGTGGGTGGGAATCAATCATTTTGCTTGGCTATGTAAATTTTAGGTGAATCTGAAATAAATATAAATGTCAATCAGACCATTGCATACATATAGCTCAAGGAAGCAGACCTGGGTTGAGATACAAATTGAGATAGACATTGATGATTCTCAAATTTGTAAGTTTGTGGAATATTTATCAAGGCAATAATTAAGGCATTCTGGAAATTCATGAATTTAAATCCTGAATGGATGGGGTGCTGGAAAAAACATTTCAGCTAGAGAAGGAAATTACACATATGGAAATGAGGGAAAATGTAATTGGGCTGGTCACATGTGGCTCTTTCGTCTTCTTAGGGAATAGTGCCATTTCAGTGGCTCATTGATGGCCTCTGCTATTAGTAGTTTAGATACACTAAAGTACCAGGACCCATTTTAGCTTTAGCGGTAGGAGGTTTATTGGTGAGTCCTTACAAACCCTCCACCCTTCCTACCATGACTAATTTGTAATGGGCCCACTGAGTATAGGGATTTTAGGAGAAAAGTTTACCAACATCCTCAGCATGGGTCATCTTGTCTACCTGATTATTCTCTTCTCTGCAATTAATAGTGGACATTTAAAATGGAGCATGAATATATTTATAGCCTGTCTTTTCCTAGAGATTTACCCAAATATCTCTTCCAGAGCTGTTTGCCACTTATTTTTCAGTCTTATTCTTTCCAAGTCCGTGACTACCCAGTCAACACAGTAGTCATTGAATCAGCAAAGAAATACTTCAGACCATCATTCTTTCCATGCTAAAAGACAATCTGATTTAAACCCTGATATGGGTATCCACACTTTAGATCTAAAATTTCATCCCCAATACTACTACCAAACTAAAAGAATTTACTTAAAGGGTAGTTGGAACTATGTATTAGAGTAAGATGATAAATAGTAAGTGTCTGGAACATCCCATTGTATCTAGAAAACAGGGATGATTCTATCAATGACAGGGGCAAGAACAAAAGGAGCCAAGGAGTCTCTTGCTGATAAAGTTGTGAAATTCTGAGTAGCAAAAAAAATTGTAATAACAAAAACAATACTTATATTTAATAGAAATATATTAAAACAATGGACACTAAGGAGTCCAGGATACTAAAAAAAAAGTATACAGAAAGAGTATAATAATGTAGTGATGAAACAAAAGGATAAATGCAGTTTATTATTTCATTTTGATTGGGCCTTAAAACTAAAGTACTGTTAATATGGTTAAATATGGACTCAATGTATAAATGTATATAAATGAAAAAATATATAGATATGTTCATATTTTATTTTTTAATAATTTTATTTTGTATTCAAAAAATAAAATAACAGAAAAAGGCAGCTCAACAAGTTATGGAAACATTACTCCTAAAAATTATTTCCAGGTACTTTTATTTCATCTAATTCCAACTACTAATGCAGTTGTTCCTCTAGTGTTCAGAAAGATACACATATGAATACAGATTAGTTAAATGACATAGTCAAAGTCTCCTTTTTAATGAAAAAAAATGAAAAAAAAACACACAATCATATTCATACCTCACAAAACCAACTACATTTTATTTTTTCAACCTTTAGCGTTAATATAGTACCAAATTTGCTTTTGCTACAAAGCATTACAATGTTGTTGTTAACTATAGTTTATAAATTACATTAGTCATATTTTCCCATGTATCACCACGTTCTTAACACCCTGTAGTGGAAGAACATTCCAGTATTTATATTATTAACCACAATCCTCATCTACTGCCAAAATCATTATTATACATTACCAATATTATCCTCCAGCTGTCCTCCAACTAACATTCATCTTCCTAGTCTACTCATTTCAGCCACAATCACATCCATAAGTCAAAAGTATTTGTTACAATCATTATAATGTGTCCATGTTTTATTTTTATAAGCAGTAAACAATAAATATCAACAACTGTGAATTTTCCAAGTAGTCTCAGAAAAATTAGGGGCTTTACAAATATCAGGAAGGAATAATTAGCACGAATGAGTAACTGTAATAATTGAAAGCAACAGTTGTCAAAGAAAAGAACCAAAGAGAAAGAGGATAATTCCAGTATTCTAAATTAGATATCAGTACTCACATGAAAAACGAATTATGGAGTGTAGATATAGCTCAGTGATTGAGTGCTTGCCTTCCATGTATGAGATCCTGGGTTTGCAATTCCTGGTATCTCCTAAAAAAATAAGTCAAAAACAAACCAAAAAACGCTAATTATGATGAATCAATCTCTGATCTTACAGATGAAGGTCAAGGTAGCCTTATTTATTAGACTAAAGTTATTACAAGACTAAACTAGTCTTGTATTAAATCAAATAATAATAATATTAAAATATTTATTTCCTTAATTTGGCTAAGTGAAAATTGAAAGTAAATTTTTTTAGAGGGAGGTAGGTGGCAAAATTATACATATGAAAGTGAGGAAAAGACCTATAAAATGGTGGACATAAAAGCCATATTCACATTTAAAATTAACTATAAAAAGGATAAAAAGAACTATCCTTTGACACATTATTCCTATTTTATTTACTTTAGGAGAAGTATTATATTTCAAATGATAAGCAAGATTTGAGGGTCCAGATCTTGAAACCTCAGCTGGCATGAGAAAATATTCTTATTTATTTTTCTTTAGAAACATTACCTCAATTCCAGGAAAGTCTAAATATTACTAAATAAAATTACCATAGTTAGATAACATATATGCATATCAGTAATCATAGGAAATCACAACACAAAATATAGGCATAATGAAGAAATTAATTAAATCTACAGATTTGATGTTTTCTACTTAGGCTTGAGTGGACATTTAGCAGCATGATCTGTCATCATCATATTGAGAATGCTTTGTCTTCAGTAACTATTTGAACCTTTAAAAGGACTCATCTGTTTTTAATGTTTAGTTAAAGTATAAATCCCTAAGGAAATGTAATTAATCAATGGAAAATATATGTACAAACTCAAGAAGATTTAGCTTACGATTAGGTAATGAGTTTAATAAATGGAGCATTATACAAATTACAATTGAATTTATACCTTTCCACATAATGATGCCTCCTGAACATTAGATAATCAGTCAACAAGATAAACACCTTTGTTAGTATGTCGGTCCATAGCAGGGTAGGCCTTTCTGAGCCACAGAGTCTTCTTGATGTTGCATGGGTCATATCGTATAGATTTTTACACTGAGCTTTACGATGTTAACATATAACATATATCTTCTAAGTACAGGTTGGATTTCTTCATCTTGTCAAGGAGATATTTGACTCATTGCTCAAGCAATGTGGAATGGTGAGATTAGATGCTGAGAAGAATTACATAAGCTTATCAGGAAACTTCCTAAATGCAGTCATTGAAAGACTTTTGTTGTTGTTAATGAAAATTAGCTTAATTACATCAAGTAATATATATAAATAAAGATGCACACAGTTTTAATCATTTCTTCCCAGATATTTTGATCAATTTATAGGATACACAGAACTGAAATCTACATACAGTTAAGACATTTCAACAGTATGAAAAATTTCAAGGGTCCTTGTTAGGTATGATAGGTTACTCTTTCTTCTGTTTTTATAATGCACACTTTTTAATTGACTTCAAAGCACTAAATCAATTTTGCTTACATGTTTAAGCAAGAAGCTAAATTAAACTGAATCTACTCTGTATGCCAAACAGGGAACAGCTATTAAGTAAAGCATATTGGCAGTATTTAGTAAAAACAGAATATTTAAAAGTTGTATTAACTTAAGAAAAAGAACAAAGAAGAATTTAGGTAGCATGAATGTATTCAAAAGAGAAGATTAAAGTGAGATATTGGTATCTTGGAGGCAAACTACAGTTGATGTAAGATAGGTAACTTTTATATATATATATACATATATATATATTTTTTGTTGTTGTTGTTGTTGTTGTTTTGTTTTTGTTTTTTCTCAATGCATAAGGGGAAAAAATAAGGAACTTTTATCTAGAGTACAGCTGGCTCCCTCATCTAAAGGGAAGTTAGGGACTGCCTCTTCAGAAGGGATTTTTGTTACTAGTCTTGCCCTTAACTGTCCAATATCCCTATGGCATGCTTTATGGTCGCACCTCTTCCTTCCCCCAATTCTCTCAGTCTGCCACAGAAATTCTGGGAATGTTTAGAATTTAATGGGTATTGCAACTTTGCTGTTCTTACAATCAGGTCCTGACTTGGACCTCAAATAAATCTTTCCTAATGGATTACTAGCAATTAGAAACTCTTCCAAAGTTGCAAGTAAAGTCTTCCAATTGCCCTTTCCAATTTACAGTAGAGTATTAATAGTTTTCAATTCAAAAGAAGACCTCTCATTTACATAATCATCATTATCATAGTAATAATTCTTTTTTTTTTTTTATTTTTTATTTAGCCCCCCCTTCCTGCTTGTGCTTGCTGTGCCCATTCACTGTGTGTCTTCTCCATGTCTGCTTATCTTCTCCTTGCCGTGAGGTCCCGCTGCATCAGCCTCTCGCACCACGCGGGCCGGCCTGCCCTCACAAGGAGGCCCCGGGAGGCGAACCCGGGGCCTCACACATGGTAAACGGGGGCTCTATCGGTTGAGCCACATCTGCTTCCTGTTGTGAGGTCTTGCTGCATCAGCCCACTAGGCTGCACGGGCCGGCCTGCCCTCACAAGGAGGCCCCTGGAAGCTAACCCGGGGCCTCCCATATGGTAAACGGGTCTCTATCGACTGAGCCACTCCCGCTTCCCATCGTAGTAATAATTCTGTACCAGGATCAATAGGTTTTTTACTGTCCTAATCTCTGCCTACAGTTCATGAAATGAGTCACTGATAATAAATTAAATTATGATGACACTACAATGCCATGGATTATCAGTGTCTTATTTCCACAACTGGAGAATTATCTGAATACTTCTTAAATATGTGGGCAATTAATCCTAGAAAACCTTTTTGAGGGATTGATTCTAGGGTTATTCCTAATATCATTTACTATATCGTAAGAGTCAGGGTATGACAGTAAACACACACACACAAATTGGGCGATTTAAGGAAACTCATTAAGAGACCATTTACAAGATGTAAACAAAGTATAAGAAACTAAAAAAGATACAATAGTCCTTTGCTACAGAGATTTACCGCATCTAGACCTGAAGGGGCAAGGGGAAAGAGCAGTTACCAGATCCAGAGAAAAAGAGAGAGATTCTGTGCTGAGAGCAGTAGGACCAATACTGTGGCGTTGGTCAAGGGGTGAATGTGGCTCTTACTGATCTTGCAGGGAAAGAGCCTTGGATTAAGTACTTTGACTTCAAGGTTTTCTTTCCTTTCAGTTCCTCCCTACATTAGCCAAAAGTAATTGATACAGTCCATACAAGTGGTCTTCTGGGTCAGAAAGCATAATGGAAAAGTATAAGAATATTTCTATTGTGGAAATTGGAAGATAGCACATTAAAGAAATGTTGGTAGCTATATGTTTATGAATACTCAAATGACATTTATGGATACATATGTGCAATATACACGTGTAAATATATTTTTTCATTTGGCTTCATCAAAACTCAATATGTAACCTGAAGGATAATTATGACTGAATGCATCTATCAATGGGGAGCACAGTCTCTAACCAAAACCTTTAGTGAGTTATTAAATAAGATTGACCTGACTTTGCCAATGAATTTTTTTGTTTAATTGCCTTGTTAGTCATTCCTCCAAGTTATAAAACCATGAAGGAAACCATGAATCTAATATACTTGGGATTCAATAAATGTTTTAAAAGACTCTGGAACTAACTGGTTTGGATATAGGAATGTTAGAATGATGGATTTCCTGCAAATTTTTGATAAATTCTGTGTTTCAGTTTTTGCCAGTAGCATAAAAATTTTGTTTTATTCTCATAATGACTCTACAGTGATTTACATATAGTTCTATGAAATGAGATATACAGCCTCATTACCATATCCCACCAACATTCTATAAAAGTTTCTGAACCTACTGAGAGTAAAACGAAAATCAGGATTTCCATTTTCAGTGGTGAGAAAATGCAACTTGCATTAAAGTAAGGGATGAAAAGTCCATGTAACTGACATAGAAACTAAAGGATTGGCCATTGAAGAGCATTTATTAAAGGAATAACCCTTGTGAATATCTCAAGAGGCCCAGAGAATAGCAGACTATAGAAGGAGAACATTTTATACTCATGCCCAAAATAAACCATGAAAAACTTTAAATTTCTTTCAGTATATTTAGTGTTTCAGGTGTCAAGTATATAGTACATTTAGAGAGAAAGACAGGCAAAAGCTGTCCAGTAGAGAACACCACAATGAAAGGAAAATTTTAACTTGTTATCTGGTGCCCATATTTCATCCTCAGGGGAAATATTGAAAGTAGGTACACTATTTTGTTCTATATTGTCAACTTGATTATTTTCCAGTGAGCAGAATTATAGATTTAAGTTTCCCAAAGTATACCTGACCTGATAAAATTCAAAAATATTTTTATTGAAACATGTAATAGGCCAGAGAAATAAAGAAGTCAAGAGAAGATGGAGCGGGCATGACGATGGACAATTTGGGGTTATCAAGGGAGCTCTGCACCAAAAGGCACTAGAATAATTTGGAGAATACCAAAAGCGAAAAGGGGCAATATCTGCCACCAATTTTACCATCTTCACTCTTTTGCATAATAATAACAATTACACTGTGTTGCAATTATATAACATTAATAACCAAGATAAAACAAAATGCTCAATGCTTAACATCTGTTACTGTATATGAGACAATCTGATAAAGTCTCTAAATAAACTATTTCCTTTAAATCCCCTGTAATTTTATAAGGAATGTGTTATTATATATTGGATATAAATTAAACAGCATATGAGAAAAGTGATTATTTGGAGGAGTTATCAATTATCAATGGTGACCAAGGTAGTATAGGTTAGAATCAGAATTCAACCCAGGTCTGTCTGACTCCATATTTATGCTGACCAGCCCACAATTGCCTCCCCAAATTGTATACTCTTCTGCAAAAACCTTTTCATATAATAGTTCTTTCAATCTTCCCACTTCTGTAAATTAAGGCTGCTATTATTCAAAAATAGTGGTCAATATATAAGAAAGGAGATTTCTTGGACAAACCTGATTAAATTAATTCAAGCACTAAGGAGTGAGACCCAGGAACTGAAACTTTAGCAATCTGTTAGGTGGTCCTTGTTGTTTCTAAATTAAGTTGCAATTGATTTTTTGTCTTCCATGCTTCAGTCTCTCTGCAGTATTTTTAAAATATATAAATATATATTTTATTTTTAAAGAAGACTGCATAAATGTTATGTCAAAAATAGTGGATTCCCATATAACCCACCCCTCCCTCTCCACACTTTTTCACATTAACATCTTTAATTAGTGTGGTGCATTTTTTACAATTGAAGAACACATATTGAAGCATTGGTACTAATCATGAAATTTAGTTTATGTTATAGTTTACGCTTTGCCCCACAAAATTTTATAGGCTTTGAAAAATGTACAATGGCCTGTATCTGTCATTGCAATGTCATGCAGGGCAATTCCAATGTCCCAAAAATGTCCCATGTTACACATATTCTTCCCTCTCCCTCCCCTCAAAACCTCTGGCCACTGCCTTTATATTAACGATACAAGTTTTTTCATTGCTAGACTAATAATGTCTATAATAGAATAATAACAGAATAATAATGTCTACTTTAGTCTATTGTTCGTTTCTCAAACTTGAGGATTTGGGGATGGTGATGCCTACTCTGCTTCTGATTGAGAAGGGTCTTAGATCTCATGGGGCAGATGGATGAAACAGTCTTGCTTGCAGTTATAGATACTCTCTGTTTTTTGGGATGGGTGCTATCCATCATCATCCTTTTGTTGGTTGTCTTAAGTGAGACCGATGAACTGGAAAGTGGGTGTTGCAACTCTGCTGAGATTCAGAGCTCAACCAGCATTGAACAAACCAAAGATTTAAGTCTGTAGGGCATATAATTAACAAGTATAATGCTATTTATAGGTTCAAATAAAATGGGCAGAAGAGCCATGTGTAGGGAAATTATAAATGAGTCTAACTCTGTTACACTGGGGAGCATAAATTCCAAAGTAAAGCCCATTGACAGGGTGCTGAATTCCTGAGATTGTTTGCCCTGCTTATAGTGTCTACATGTCTCTAGAGCCCTCAGAAGCCCCTTTGTTTGAGGCACTGTTTATTGTGGCAGTCAATGAGATCTTGCTGAGACTTGCATAAGTGTAACATCTGGAATGACCTTCTGACTCTCTTTGAAATCTCTTAGCCATAAAAACTCTTTTGTATTTAATATTTCTCCCTTTGGTCAAGGTCTTTTTCCAAATGCAGCAGTAGTCAGTGTTTGGTAATAAATCCCTCCATGTCAGGGACGTTTATTCCTGGAAGTCAAGTCCCAGGTCAGGAGGATGGTGGTGAATCTATATGCTGAGTTTGGCTTAGAGAGAGTTCACACTTGAGCAACAAGGAGGCTTTCAGGAGGTAATTCTTAGACAATATATAACACTAAGATAAGTTTCAATCGCACAAGGAAAAGTTCATAAGTACAATTATCAATATCAAGGGCCTGGCATACTGTCTGTCTTCCTTCGCTAGGCACTGCCTATGTACTTGGGGGATTCTTGCTGTCCTTTTAGAGACTAGCAGGACCCCCTGCATGGGAATTCAATATTTTTTCAGTTATTTTGTGTGTCTCCACCCACTGAGACAATGTCCCATGAACACTTGAACATATTCATATGTGTTATATGCATGCTCCAGATGCACCTCGCCCCACACATCCCCCACTAGTGACACCCTGGCCCAGTGATCTCCCCACCACAGTTTTAACCCATCTGTGAACATCATCACCTTTATTATATACTACAACCCAATCTACCAATTGAAATTATATTTCTTGTTTTACATGGAGACAACTGAGACTTAAAGAGATTAAATCATTTCTATAAGGTCTCACAGCTGGTGAGCAGCTAGAATCAACATCATCTGCCTGACATGTGCTTTCTCCACTACAGCACTGCTGCTTTTACTTTGGTTCTCCTGGAATCATACATGCCTCTGATTTCTAACAAATGCTTCCTAATAGCTCTTGTAGACAAAAGATTATCTGCTGCTCAATTGGAAACTCCCTTCTTCACAAGCCCATTCTATTATGAAACAGAAATTGTCTGTATAGTTCAGTAATCTGTGTCTTATGTGACTACTTGTCCCTGGTTTTCTGGTACTTCCTTGTGAAGAGCAAAGGGTAATTGAGTAATATAAGGAGAATTAATAAAGGGACCATTTACAAAGATGTGGACAGAGTGTGGGAAAAATACAAAGATGAAATAGTCCGTTGCTACAGAGGGTTATGACATCTGCACCTGAAGGGACAAGGGGAAAGACCAGTTACCAGAATCCAGGGAAAAAGGAAATTTTGTGCTGAGGGCAGCAGGACCAATACTGTGGCTTTGGGCAAGGGGTGAATGTGGCTCTCACTGACCTTGCAGGAAAAGAGCCTTGGATTAAGTACTCTGACCTCAGGCTTTTCTTTCCTTTCAATTCCTTACTACATTGTCCAAAAGTAATTGATAACAGTCCATACATGTTGGTCTCCTGGATCAGAAAACAAGATAGAAAAGTATTAGGCACAGGTCTATAGTGGAAAATGGAAAATATCAGCACATTAAAGAAATGCCAATGTCTATACATGTATTAATATTCAAATGTATATATGGATACACATGTGCAGTAAACATGTGTATATTTTATATTTTCATTTGGATATATCAAAACTCATTATATAATGTGAAAAAAAATTATGACTGAATGCATTTATCAATGTGAAATCACAGCCTCTAAACAAAATCTTTTGAGTCTTATTAAATAAGATTGACCTGACTTTCTCAATGAATAGTTTTGTTTTTTTTTTTAATTGCCTTGTTAGCTGTTCCCTGAAGTTATAAAACCATGAGGAATTCCATAAATCTAATACACTTGGGATTCAATACCTGGTATAAAATTTTCTGAAAGTAGCTGATTTGAATGTAGGCATGTTAGAATGATGCTTTTGCTGCAAATTTCAGGTAAGTTGTTGATTCAGGAATTAATGGTGGCATATTTTTTTTGTTTTTTTTTCCATAGTAATTCTACAGCCATTTACATGTACTTATATGAGAGAAGGTACAAAACTTCATTTTCATATTTCACCTTCATTCTATGACAGTTTCTGAAACTACTGAGAGTGTAAAGAAAGTCAGATTCTCTACTTTCAGTGGTGAAAAGAACTGAAAAACTGTGTAATTGGCACAGAAATTAAAAGATTATCCATTGAAAAATATTTACCAAAGGAATAAGTTTTTGTTGATATCTCAACTACCCAAGAGAATGGCAGACTATAGAAAAAGAAATTTTTATAATCATGCTCAAAATAAATCATGAAAAAGTTTAAAGTTCTTCAGTTTAGTTTTTTTTTAAGTTTTATTTCTTTTTTTACACAGAGTTAACTGAGGCTTAATGAAATTAAATCACTTCTAAGAGTTCGCACAGATGGTGAGCAGTGAGACAGACCTTGAATCAATTTCTTCTGCCTGATATGTGCTGTCTGCACTACAGCACAGCTATCTCTGGTTTGACCCCTCAAATCATGCACACCTCAGATTTCCAACACATGGTTTTATATTGCTCTTCAACATGAAAGACAATCTGATGCTCAAATGGAAAACTACTTCCCTTAAGGACATTCTATAATGAAATATAAATTGCCTGTATATTTCAGTAGTCAAACTGTATTATGTGACTAGCTCTTGCTTTTTTTCTTGAACTTGCCTGTGAAGAGTACAAAGTGATTAGATATTTCTAGCCATCCTTAGAGCATATCTGAATGTGGATTTCGCTGAGATGCTTCTCTAGAATTAGGGTAGTCCATTCATCCATTCAGCAAATAGCACCTATGCTTACTTACTCTGAGCCAGATGCTGTTATAACCATTGGCATCCATCAGTGAGCAAAGCAACAAAAAAGAACTTGGCCTTTTGAGCTCTCCTCCTAGCAGGTAGAAGTACAGATGGTAAATGATCTAGAAGAATAAAGCAAGGAAGAATAGGGAATGCTGGTGGGGAGACAGAGGGGTAATTTTTGAAGTGTGTGATTAGAGAAGACCAAGCTGAGAAGGGGACACATTTCTCAAAAAGTTGAATGGAGGAAATAATGTACAATGAGGACAGAATGAAAAGCAAGCACAAAGATCTTGAACATGAAGATCCTTTGGGCTACAAATGATGACGATGGAAGAAATCAGTACATTTGTTGTGTCCAAGTCAAGTATGTGGGCACATATGTGTGTGTGGAGTTCATGTGAAGAAATCAGACATTTCCAGCCAAGAGGTTCCCTGAGATATAAATGTTCACTTTGTTGCAAAGCTGTTTCATTTCTGCCTATGTTCCCCTCTCAGTAACTTATCAAAAGTTTTTCTGAAAGGTTAGGTTGGAAGGTCAGGAAGTCAGAGGTCATTTGCCCCTTCTCTTCAAGATATAACTATCAGCAAAACCTAAAAAAGATGAATTATGCCATAGCAGGAGGAGCCTTAGAAGAAGTATCCTGTAGTAGAAAAAGCACAGAACAGGGTCAGCAGCACAGGGTGCCTTTGCCCTCTGATTTGCTTTGTGTCCTCAGGGGTCATGTTTTTAGAAGAGCCTACCTATTTTCATTTATAAAACAGAATGACCTCTTGGAATAGTGATGAGAAATGAAATAAGGCCAACTCCTTTAGCACTTAATTTTTAATGTTTTTCCTAAAACACTGGTTAAATGGTCACACAGGAAAACTATTCTCCTAACATTTGTCCTATAAGAACATTTTATTTTATTAATCATAACATTAAATACAGCTGTACACTTTTATTCTCTTTTAACTTTAACAAAAGCCTTTGTAAAGGAAGTGCATATCTCAAAGGGCTGTAAAAAGAAACTTCCATTAAGCGCCAGAGGCAGTGCCTGGCACATAGTAAAAGCTCAACTATGCTTACTGACAGAAATAATTGAGAAACTTGAAAATTATTTCCAGGAGGCCAGCTGACATGATCCCATTGCTGTAGCCTGGGGAGGTGCTGATAGGTGGAGCCTGGCAGGGTCTGACTTCTGGCCTTGACCCATGTTGGGGGAGAGGTTGTTTTGTTTTTAGTACTTGAGGGGGAGGGGTATCTAATTGTTTACACATTAACTTCTATAAAAAGAGAGACGTAGATCTGAATAGAACCAAACAACTTTGAGACCTAATATTTGCATTAGCCCAAGCTTCAAGGCAGCCTAAGTGCAAATCCTCTCCCTGCTCCTTTCAATCCCCCACCTGATCTTTTTGAGCACTACAGGGCCAAGAGCATATTTAAAACCATAATAGAGTGCTTCACTTTCCCCCTTGTACATCATGGAAGAGACTTCCTCCTCCCTCCGATCTCTTAGTATTTGTTTTAGAAACCCTGTAATTATGAATTCTCTTTTTTCATTTTGAACTGTATCAAAGAAGACATCCCCCCAATCTCCCAGTTTCCTGGAAGGAGAGTAGCAAGACTTTCAGGGGGTTCTTGGCTCCAAAGTCTAAACCTATCCCACACTATCTTCAGAGTGTGTATGTAATAGGTTGCATCCCTTGGCCTCATAAAAAGGCTGAGCTCATTTTGTCTTTGTAATCTCTTTGCATATTATCTAGAATGCATCACATTCTGGTTCAGGGCTTATTCAACAAGGTTATTTTTCTATTGCTAACTTGGTGGAGAGGTTTTCTGGCTTGGAAAAGATTTTGGTTTTAATTATTTTTTTCCTAACAGCATCCATTTCCATGCTTGCAAAATGAGGATAATGAAATCTACTCCATACTTGTTATTAAGAGAGGAAATAATACATGTAAAATATCAGGTACAGTTCCTGGGCTAGGATACATTGTTTTTCTACTTCTTCCTCCTTCACTATCTCCATTCATTATTACTAATTTTATGATTAGCACCTAAGCCTAACCTGATCCAGTTCATACATTTGTGGTGTAATTGGGTTTCTCAGTGATGGTCTAGGCCATGATACCCCCAGGTGCTTCAGCAATATGACATACAGGCTGAGCCCACTGATGAAATTAACATACCAGTATCTGCCATATGGGCTTCCATTGTGGAACTGTGAACAGAGGAGGGAACTTTTCGGAACCTGGAATAGGGGTGGAGGAGACTGTTTATGCACTCTCTATTGAAGTTGGCTGTGCATGTACTGATTTGGGCAGTGCCAGAATCGTCCCCCTAAACCTACTGAACTTTGTCATAAAACATGAAATTTCAAAAGGGTTAATATTGACCTGTATTAAGCCATTAACTCCAAGAATGCTGTGAGTGTGGTATAAAATTTTCTGTGATCTCATCTAACCTCATCTTTACTGTTCCCAAAAATACTCTCAACAGTACAGATAGATCTATGAAACTTTTACCAGTTCCACCCCCTTCCATTCCATTCCTTGCTTCAGCCTTGATAGTTGTAGTGTACTTGCTCAGAAAAAGCCTTCCTACCAGATGGGCAATGTCCACTCATTCTTTAAGGACAGATGCATGTTTCCTCCTCCCATGTCAAACATTTCATGGCACACACAACACTTCCTCTCTCCCCCTAGTACAGTCTCCTCTCTGGTCTGTCCGCCATGATCAAGTATGATAATTTGATAATAAACTATTACATTTACTTGTTAAGAAAGATTTATTTACATTCTATGAAATACTCACTTCTTGAGGGCAGGGCCAAGACTTTAGTTCTACTGCTAGTTCTTAGTGCCTGGCTGTGTGTCTAGACACAGTTAAAACTGGATAATTTTGGCGACAGGTGAAGAGCACTAGGAGAACTGGTTTTGAGTCTTAGCTTTGTCAGCCTTCACATTTGCAACTTTAATGTATGTAAAAACATTTCTATGTCTCAGGTAACTCATCTGTAAAATGGGATTGATAATTACCTTTATTTCACAAGATTATCGTGAATGATAAAATGAAGTGAAAATTGTAAAGCTATGAGAAGAGTTTTGGGCCCATGCTAAGTGTTCAATAAGTATCATTGTAATAAATAAGGGAGAAACATGATGAGCTTTGAGGAACATTAATCACTATGAATAATTCCTTTTGCCTCAAAATTAGGTACTGATTTGATGAGGCATATGCTTTTGTGAAATCTATCTGTACAGACACTGAGGATAAGTGACAACCATATGTAAAGCAATATAATCATTGCTAGCTTATGCATTTCTAAAATGTTTGTGGTATAGGGGAAATACTAAAAATTTTATAAATTGATTATATTGGGTTCAAGTCGTAACTAACGTTTAATTTTGAGTTTATCTTGGGCAAGATAATTAAGTCAACTGGATATATTTCCTTGTTCATAATGGAAACTACAAGACAAACAGAATTTCTAGGAAGCAATGTTCTAAAGAGTATGTTCTCAATATACAGTAATTACCATCAGCTTTTTAAAAAAATGTTTACCTTCTTTTGATTTGAGAAAAACTCTCCTAAATGAGTCAATGCATTGTTAATTGCCTGTGCAGAGTCTTTCATTGCTATGAAACCCTGAGGTGCTTAAAGAATCAAGAACACCTGGGAGAAGGAGCAGCTATAATTTCCTGGATCCTCACTGTGCACCTTCATTGGTTGTGACAGTGGAAGTTGCAGGTAAGTGTCCTGATCCTGGGTGGGGATGAATTGGAATGTTTTTATGCTCATAATCAGGATTGGCTGCAAATAAAAGATCACAGGAATCTTCCAGCAGATGATTTGGGATATTTCTTGGAAATATTTTTCTGAACCCAAATGTATAAGGTGCCTATCTATGGGCAACATCTGAATCCCTGTGCAGTATCATATTGGTTTTGAATTAAGGTGTTATAACCAAAAAGAAAGCAAACAACAGAAAACACTAGCAACTACAAACCTAATATAACATAAGAAAGAGGTAGTTTAGTGTTTTAGTACCTGATCTTTGGGGAAAACACCACTACTTATTAACTGTGTAACTCCTAATTACTTACTAACTATGCAACAACTAGCTGCTTATTAAACCTCAAATCAGTCATCTGTAAAAATCATTGCTCTTAATCTGTAAACTTACTTATGATGAGTATTTATGGAATACATTGAATCATGCTTGAAAAACACTAAGTCAGTGCTTCATTCAGAGTAAAGGGTGAAACTTCTTTGTTATGCCATTCCTAGGAGAAAAAAAAAGGTAACCAACTTAGAAATTTGGAATTTGAATATATAAGTGTAAAATGTAATTAATTGTTTTAAATTGTTTTTAAATCTAAAATATGTATGTATATGTGTATATATATATGTGTGTGTGTGTATACATATATATATATATATATATACATATATATATATATATATATATGTATATAGTTAGGTTCTAAACTTCTGGAGTTACCAGTAGTATGATGTTATTCATTTATCATATTTTCAGTTTATTCAGCACAGTGATTCAAGAGGAACACTCATTTTCTCTCCTCTAAGGTGAGATTCCTTATAGCCATGGAGGGGGCCAATCACACAGTGACACAGTTCATCCTGGTGGGCTTCACCACAGATCCGGTGATGCAGCTCGTTCTGTTTGTGCTGTTCCTTGGAATATACTCTGTGACACTGGTGGGAAATACCACTCTCATGGTGTTGATCTGTAAGGACTCCCGGCTCCAAACGCCTATGTATTTTTTCATTGGGAGCCTGTCTTTTCTGGATCTCTGGTATTCCTCCGTGTACACCCCAAAGATTCTAGTGACCTGCATCTCTGAAGACAAGAGCATCTCCTTTGCCGGCTGTGTAGCTCAGTTCTTCTTCTCTGCTTGGCTGACCTATAGTGAGTGTTTCCTGTTGGCTGCCATGGCTTATGACCGCTACGTGGCCATCTCAAAGCCACTGTTTTATTCCCAGGCAATGTCCATAAAGCTAATTGCATTTTTGGTAGCAGCCTCATATTTTGGTGGCTTTATTAATTCTTCCTTCATCACCAAAAGTACATTTGCTTTGGAATTCTGTGGTGACAACGTCATTGATGACTTTTTCTGTGATTTGCCTCCTTTGGTAAAGCTTGCTTGTGGCAGGAATGATGGCTACCAGGCTGTTCTGTTCTTCATCCTTGCCTCCAACGTCATCATCCCCACTTTGTTCATACTGGCCTCCTACCTCTTCATCATTGCAATTATCTCAAGGATCCGCTCCACCCAGGGCCGCCTCAAAGCCTTCTCCACTTGCTCCTCCCACCTGATCTCAGTTACCTTATACTATGGCTCCATTCTCTACACATATGCTCGCCCCCAATCTAGCTTTTCTCTGGACAGAGACAAAATAACTTCTACATTTTACACTGTGGTGTTCCCCATGTTGAACCCTATGATCTATAGTCTGAGGAATAAGGATGTGAAAGAGGCTCTCTATAAACTTTTGAAATAAATTCAGATTCTCTACCTCTAAGAAGATGAATGCACAATTTTTGATGAGATTACTTGTATCTCAAGCATGGCTGCCATTGTGGTCCAACATGATCAAGGGTTCTTATAGAGTTACACAATTTTCCACCTTGACACATGTCATTTCAGTAGAAATACATTATGAAAATTAGGACAAACCTCAGAGAGAAAAGACTAATATAAAATGTAACAATTTATAATGATTATTATATTAGATTAAAAACTATCTAAAACCCAAAAGGAAACTCTTAAAGAAAAGTAAAAGAATAGCCCACTCTCCTTAATATATGTAAATTTAGGCAGACAGTTACATATAAATATACATTTACAGTAATTTCCTAAAAATATGAGCAAATATCCTGAATTAATTTATGTTATTTATCCCAATTGAAAACTAGATGACAGTCATCATTTCCCATTACCTTCATAAAATGTTTAACTATTTTTATATGTACTTTTTCCACAAGAGCATTAGCATAGAAATCAGCTTGGTGCAAAATAGGTCCAGGAGGTATGATCTCACCAATGTCTTTATCTTTTATATATATTAATCCATTAATGAAATATTAGTCAAGACCACATAGGTTTGGTTTTTGTGAATCACTCTAAGGGATTATAGCTTGTTTTATAAGAGGTAGTTTACACACATTTCTGCCATCCAAATTGTGATATTCTGAGCACAAAAAAACAATTATTATAATAAAGCAGATAATAACTATGGTGAGGTGAAACAAATTGAGAAATGAAAATCTTTGTATACATGTTCTTTAATAGAGAAATGTTTTTATAGAGAATTCAAACATGTAGTGTTAAAAAAAGGGGGTGGTGGTCACAGATGTGATAGGTTACATGAAATTTTGATTGATTTCTTAAAAGTAAGGCAATGTTAATATAATTTATGTTCATAAAATATAAACATGTCCTTATGTCTATTTGTGTAAGGAATAAAAGAAAAAATGCAAGGAACTATTACAGAGCCATGTAATCCCAGGAAAAGTAGGAGTGCTACACAAAACCAGTCAACATTGACGGCCATGCACATTTGCCTGGAAAGTGGGTGCCAGGCATACAATCAGTGCCAGTTTTCACATACAGTAACCTAAAAGAAACCAAATAGGAGCACTGGGATTCTAAAATTCTTGGTTTAGACAAATGTTCTAAATCACAAAGCTGCTTATGCTGCCCCAGGTATTTTCTAAAACATGAGCTCTCAAAAATCCCTGGTACTGATATTACAGTTCTGATTAAAAAACACTTACCTTTTCAGTGTTAACAGATTAAATCAGTATATTACAGTGACTGAAAATCTGTTATTTAATGTCAAGGAAATGAAAGTAGAAAATAATTAAATTGGAAGGAAAAGCCGGTTACAAAATCAAACTGATGTGACAAAGTTTTATTTAAGATCTTTTATTCTTTTAAACCCTGAAATTTAGCTACAAAAAAGAAGGTAAAACTGATAGCCAAGGATTCCTCTTTTAATCCTGTTAGGAGAAGCAACCAAGTTCTTTTCTCTAAACAAGAATCAAATGCGAGTATTCTCGCTATCTTGATTTTGTGATAATCAGGGTAGGCTAAACATTCGCTATATTAGAAACCATGCATTTGTCCCCAGACCTAGTTTTTCTCCCTAGGTCTGGATTTTAGAATGCTGGTGATAAACTAAGCCTGATTTATTATATTACCATCCTGTATGGGAAAAGACTGTAACTTTGGGTATCTTTGGTCAATCCTAAGATATATAGCAATGGAACATATGTGGCTTGGGTAGGGTTTTGATTCCCGGGACCTCTCAGTAAAAATAAAAAAAGGAAAAATAGAAGGCACTTGGGCCACTAGGCCCCATGCACGGGTGCGCCACCAGGCCCCATGAGTGTGTGTGCCATCAGGCCCCACGAGCCACACAGCAAGATGATGATGTAACAGGAGAGTGACACAAGAGAAAGCCAATGCGAGACGCAACGAAAAACCAGAAACTAAGGTGACACAGGAGGTAGGATGCCTCTCTCCCACATCAGAGATTCTATTGATCAAATCCCAGTGAAGACAGAAGGGGAAGGATGAGAAGAGAGAGCAGGGAATGGACATAGAGAGTTGTCCAGCAAATGAACACAGAAACAGCAAAAATGGGGAGGGGGGGTAAAAATGGATAAAAGTAAATAAATAAATAAATAAATAAATCCTTAAAAAAATGTTTAGGGGAGGAAGATACAGGTTATAGTTAGTAGTAATACTTTGATGATGCTCTTTCATGATTTATTAACAAATGTTTCACAACAATGCAGGGTTTTTTTGGGGGGGGAGTGAAGTGTGGGAGCCCTTTATGATGTTATACATGTTTGTTTTGTAAGGTCATGATGTTTACTGAACACTTATAATTACGTATGTTCATGTATGAATGATGTACTTCAATAAATTGTTTTAAAAAAAAAAGAATCAATATACACCCTGATACTATAACCTCAGCTAGGCCAAATTTATAATCATAATATTTTGTGTCTGGAAAGGTTATCTCACCTCTAGAAACATGTATAATAATAACACTAAAACCCTAGTAAGATGATACAATAAGGCCAATAATAATCTTAGGAAGACATAAAAATAAATATTAACTTACTATTTAATTAAACAGAAGTAATTGATCTTTTAGAATTATGTAAGTATAAATTCAGCAATAAGTTTTTGATCACTGTGTTGGAAATAGTCAATATAGATTATAGTTTTAAAGTATGCAAAATAGTCTGCCATATTAATTTGAAATTGCAGTATAAATTCATACAGAAATTTAATTTCTTTAATTATAGGTAAAGAAAATTAAAATCTCAAGAGTAAGTGGTATACTAAGTATGTCTTTTAGATATGTATTATAGAGAAAATGGAAACACTTGATCTTTCACAACACAGCCCATAAGCCAGGGGCATTTCTGTATTACATCTTCTTGTAATCTGCAAATCTTTAATGCTTCTTAAAATGCATTCACTGTCTGCTTTGTGACTAAACAAAAGACAAAGATCTACATAGCTGAGACATACAAGACTATAACCACCTAATATAATTGCAAATACAAATAATTGTCTATCTGTCTTCTTCAGGTTCTGGTATAGTTATTCTTTCTCAGTATCTCAGTTGAATGGAAATATTTACCTGGTAAAGTATTCCAAACTTTCTTTCTGGTAAGATGTGACTCTTTGGTCATCTTATTTTTACTGGGAGGCTGTATGTTTCTTTTGAAAAGGTGTACTAAGAGAGTACTAAAAGGTGCACTGCTGAATATTTGGATTTCAAACATAGTTTCTCTGGATCCATTTTATAGCATATACTAATTTCCCTATGGAGACTGGAAGCTGAGGTCTGGAATTAAGGCATCTCCTCAGGACAAGAGTGGGACCCCACTCATGTGTACGGAGAGGATTCGAACCCTTACTGCTTTTCTGTTATGAGTGAAAACCCAGAGGAAGACAGTTGTCAACTGAGTTATTGAGAATGGAGTCAGTGACCTTCAAAGATGGACTTTTCTCAAAAAGAGTGGGCTGTTCTGGACACATCTCAGAGAAATCTGTTCAGAAATGTGATGCTGGAGAATATCAATCATCTTGTCCAAAATATCAGGTCTGCAAATCAGATGTACTTCCCCATTTGGTGCAAGTAGAGGAACTGTGGACAGAAGGAATAAGATTTCTCCAAAGTCAGAGTACAGGCAGGGTAAATGGTTTTTTAAAAAAGAAATGGCGTCCATACAACCTATGTGCAGGAAAAACACTTTCCCATCATGTGTTTGAGATCTCACATTCAAAAGAATCCCTTTAAATGTAGTGATTTGCAAGAAAATTTCACTGACAGATCCACCATGACAGAACATGTGTTAACTCACATGGGAAAGAAACCTTATTTCAAAAACCTGTTTGGAAAAGCCCTCACTAACAAGTCTTCTTTTTACTCAACTTAAGCAAGTGCAAACTAGAAGTAAATCATGTGAATATCATCTAAGTTGTAAAACATTTTGTCAAACCTCCAGCCTTAGAAAATATAATGGAACTGACATTGGAGAGAAACCCTATGACTGTCATCAATGTGGGAAAGCCTTTGCTTATCCTTCTGGCCTTATCTGACATGAGACAATTCACACTGGAGAGAAACCCTATAGATGTTGTGTATGTGGGAAAGCCTTCACTTCTTTTTCTGACCTGAGAAAACATGAGAGGACTCACGCTGGAGAGAAACTCTATGAATGCCATATATGTGGCAAAGCCTACAATCATTGTTCTATCCTTAGAGGACATGAGAGGTTTCACACTGGAGAGAAACTTTACTAATGTCATCTATGTGGGAAAGCTTTCATTTATTGTTCTGACCTTAGAAAACGTGAGAGGACTCACAAGGGAGAGAAACCCTATAAAAGTGTATGTGGGAAAGCCTTCACTTATTATTCTCATCTCAGAGAACTTGAAACAACTCATAATGGAAAGAAACTATGAATGTAACCAATGTGGGAAAGCCATCACTTATTTTTCTCACCTGAGAACACATAAGTACTCACACTGGAAAGAAACTATATAAATGTAACCAATGTGGGGAAAACTTCATTGTTCTTCCCTTAGGCATCATGAAAACACTCACACATAGAAACCATATGAATGTAATCAATGTGGGAAAGGCTTCCTTCATGTTTCTGCCCTTAGAAAACATGAAAACTAACACTGGAGTGAAGCCCTATCAATGCCACTGATGTTGAAAAGTCTTCAGTCACTGTTCTAACTTAGAAAACCTGGTATAGCAGTTTGATATTGTTTATGAATTCCAAAAATAGATATTGGATGATGTTTGCAATCTGGTCTGTTCCTCTGGGCATATTAGATTATATTGGATTCAGAGGTTTCACTTTTACTTGATTAAATAATGATTAAGGCTTTGATTGAGCCATGTCAGCAGGACATTGAGTCCCCACCCCCATGATGGGCAGGGACCTACAGAGAAACTTCACTGCAGAGAAGGGAGGTGGGAATTTTAATGCTGAAGCCCTGAAAAGTAAATAAACAGAGATGCAGATACATGAGGAAAGAGAGACGGCTCCATTATACACTGCAGAGGCCCTGGGAAGAGAGATGAGACATCCACCTGATAGTTTACAGCTGGCCTTGTGGTGAGAGCAGAGTAGCTGAGCCCAGAGAGAACTGGCCCAGGAGAGAAACTGGACTTATCCCAGCCTATGTCTGATACTGGAAGAAGCTGGGAACATGGAGCCTTAAGAGGAAGAGGAAGCCTGAACCCTTGCAGACGTTGGCAGCCATCTTGCTTCAACACATGGCAACAGACTTTGGTGAGTGAAGTAACTTATCTTATACTTTATGGCCTGGTAACTGTAAGCTTCTACCCCAAATAAATACCCTTTTATAATAGCCAACAGATTTCTGGTATTTTGCATCAGCACCACTTTGGCTGACTAATACACCTGGTAATATGAGAAAACTTACACAATAAATGTTTCAAATAAAGAAGAGATATCAGCTGTAGAATTAATCTATAACACACGAGAGATCTCACACACTGAAGAAATACTGTTTGTAATCAACGTGGCATCTATGTAACAAATCCTTCAGTTGATAAATGGCATGATAGGCATCACAAAATAAATGTAATGAAAGTGGAAGCATCTTCATTGACCTCTATAACTCATATACAAACCAGAGAAATCATATGTGAAATTCTATGTTTATAATCAGTGTTGGAATGCCTTAAATTGTAATATATCCTTAATGAAATGAAGTGAATTGAAATGAAATGAAATAAATTAAAGTAAATTAAAATAAATTAAAATAAAATAAAAAACACACAGAGTTACAAACTCTACCTAAGTCAAGACCAAGGAGGACATTCTCCATGACAATTGTCCCCTATACTTGAATACCATCAACATCCTTAGCAGAAGAACAGCTCATTAAATTAAAGGGGTTTGCATAAACACATGTCAAGTTACTACTGTAGAGTCTACATAGATGTCTTATTCAATCAAGTGTTTGAAGAAAACACTAACCTCTCCTTTTGTCTCAAGGATACAGTGTTGCATTTTGTTCATTATTGTGACTAAGGGTTTCTAGAGGGAGCAATTTTAAGGAATTCCACTTGAACTTGCAGTTAATAATTATCCTCATTCTAAGGATAAGGGAAAAAGTTCTAATCTGAAGATTCTGTTTTATTCCATACATATATACTCAAAACACTTTTTGGGCCTCCATACATAATAACATCCTGTGTACCCAGTCCCTGTGCATCCACTGAGAACTGCACTCAGGCCAAAAATATTAGTCACATTAAGGAGTGTGGACCTCAGTGGTGTTTTAACATCTCTAGGAATTAGTGACAGTTAAGAATCAGTAAACAATAACTTTGAAATAGACTGAGCATTTCCATGGTAAATGGCTCCCAGCCATCCCTGTGAATTCTTGGAGGAAAATATATAATATGCACCTTGGCTTAGGGTATTTCCTCAAAGGAAGCTGACCTCCCTTTCATTCGAAGTGTCCAGGGGATATAAACTGGCTTGGGTCAGAGAATTGTATAGGGGTTATGATTCCTTTCTAGGGCAACATGCTAAAACCTAAATATGCAAAAATGTAACTATTCTTCATTACAAAAGGGCTAACAAATAGGTTGGTTTCCCATCTATTCAATTCATTAGGGGCCACTTGACCCATAAGCCATTGCTACAGATGTCTGCACAAGAAACACATTGATTATGAACTTGAATTTGTGGTTTATCTTGGTAGTTGCTCCCATTTTGTCTCTCAGACATATATAACTGCTAATTGGCTTCTTTCCACTCTGGGAAACTAATTCCACTGAAGCAAGCGTCCCATCATCTCTAGTGTAACTTATGGTAGTCACAGCAAAGCTTTACAAGAATGCTGATGACTACATCGACAATGAATTTCTTAATGGCTTGGTGAAATCTGTGTCCTTGGAGGAATAAGTTGAGAAATGGTGGGTGACGGTTATGCAGTGTTAGTATATATTACACTAATGACCAATCACAAAATCTCCATCTTCCTGTACCTTAGACCTCTTCTTCAAGAGTATGTCAAGTTTGTCTAACATTTTTAAAAAACAAATGAATTTTATTGATACATATTAATAAAGCATACAATTTATCCAAAGTGTACAATCAATGGAATTCGTATAATCACATAATTGTACATTCATCACTTCAATCATTATTAAAGCATTTTCATTATTTCAATAATAATAAAAATAAACAAAAAAACAGACAAAAAAACAAACAAATTCCTAACCTCTAAAATTTCTGTTTCCCCTGCTGTACAAAGCTGCTATTTCTGGCTATTCTTTCACAATTATTTATTTGTTTATTAAGTAGTTTAATTGAGATATATTCACATAAACATATGATCTACCCAAAGTGTATAATCAATGGCTTTTAGTATAATCACAATGTTGTACATTCATCATCTCAAAATTTTTAAAACAATTTCATTACTCCAAAAAGAAAGACTCCACATCGCTTTGCTTTCCTTCCTCACCCTACATAACCGATACTCTAATTTCATCTTTATAAACTGATTTATATTTACATTTTATATAAGTGGAGTCACACAATATGTAATGCTCTGTGTCTGTTCTCCTTCATTTAGTATAATGTGTTGGGGTTTTTTGGCCTAATTTTAACATTTTGTTGCATTAGCCTACATATGTTCAGCTTCAAAGAAAAAGAAAAACGGTCTTATATATGCAATTTTACCCATATTCATATTTCACATAATATATTTATATTTCACATAATATATTTAGTTCATAATAGGGTAATCATACAGTATTTGGCCTTTTGTGTCTGGCTTGCTTCACTCAACATAAGGTCCTCCAGGTTCATCCATATTGTCATATGTTTCACAACTTCATTTTTTCTTACCATTGCATAATATTCCATCCTACGTATACTCCAAAATTTTTTTATCTATTCATCAGTTGATGGACACCTCAGTTGTTTCCAACTTTTGTCTATCATGAATAACGCTGCTATGAATATTGGTGTGCAGATGTCTACTCATGTCACCTGTTCTCAGTACTTCCGGGTATATACCTAATAATGGTATTGCTGGGCCCCATGACAAGTCTATGTTCAACTGACTTAGGAACCAAACAGTCTTCCACAGTGCCTGTACCATTCTACATTCCCACCAACAGTGAATAAGCATTCCAATCTCTCCACGTCTTCTCCAAAATTTACAATGTCCTGACTTTTTAATAGCGGTCAGTCTAATAGGTATGAAATGGTATCTTATTGTAGTTTTGATTTGCATTTCCCTAATTGCTAGTGATGAACATTTTTTCATGTGTTGCTTCACCACTTGTATTTCTTCTTTGGACAGTTGTCTTTTCAAGTCATTTGCCCATTTTGTAATTGGATAGTTTGTCTTTTTATTGTTGAGTTGTATGATCTCCTTATGTATCATGGATATTAAACACTTATCAGACATGTGATCGCCAAATATTTTCTCCCAGTGAGTCAGCTGCCTTTTCACCCTTTTGACAAAGTTCTTTAAGGTGCAAAAGTGTTGAGTTGAATTTTGAGGAGGTCTCATTTATCTATTTTTTCTTTTGTTGCTCATGCTTTGGGTGTAAGGTTTAAGAAACTATTGCCTACCACAAGTTCTTGAAGATGTTTTCCTATAATTTCTTCTAGGAGTTGTATTGTTGTCGTTTTTATATTTAGGTCCTTGATCCATTTTGAGTTAATTTTTGTATAGGGTGTGAGATACAGGTCTTCTTTCTTTCTTTCTTTCTTTCTTTTTTTTTGGATATTTCTATCCAGTTCCCCCAGCATCATTTGTTGAATAGACTATTATGGCTCAGCTGGGTATGCCTAACAGACTTGTCAAAAATCACTTGACTGTAGATGTGATGGTCTCAATTGGTTCCATTGGTCAATCTGTCTGTCCTTATGCCAGTATTAAGTTTTTTTTGTTTGGTTGGTTTTTTTTTTTTTACCACTGTAGCTAAGTAATATGTTTTAAAATCAGGAAAAGAGAGCCCTCTAAATTCATTCTTTTTTAAAGACATTTTTGGCTATGCAAAGCCCCTTACCCTTCCAGATAAATTTGAT
>JAQZBX010019023.1:0-34100 GCA_029593785.1 Cabassous unicinctus
ATGTTTTATATATATATATATATATATATATAATGTTTTATATAGCTATGGAATGGATGCTTAGGTTATTTCTTAATTTTTTCTAATTATGAAATAAGCTTTCTTGGATATACATATTTGTATACTTGAAATGTAATTTTCTTAAGTATGCTACAGAAAGAAAGATGACTTATTTAAATCTTCTAGTAAATGTTATGAAATTTTTTCAGAGGTCACTTTATCAAATAACTGTTTTCATTCAGTCTGATATTTGAACATATTGGTTAAACACCTGACTAGGTGTGATTGTTGTACACATCTAAATGGCATTGCCACTTACCTATTGCTTGACCTCAGTCAGGTTGGATATTTGATTTCCCTTACAATGTTTATTATGAAAAATTTAAAATACCTTGCAAAGATGAATAATTTTACAGTGAACATCCATATATACACTGCTTTCATTCTATAATTACCATGTTTATGGTACTGACTTTTTCATATATCTATCAAAATCATTTTATTTTTCAATCCACCCCTAAACACTTCAACCTACGGATCATTAACTGCAGAGTTTTATAATTCCTTCTCTTTTTTTCTCTTCAGGTAATTTACATACAATGAAACACACATATCTTAAGTGGATTTATCAATGAGCTCTTAATATTGCATACAACAGTGTACCCCAATTCATAGAGTATCACCATCACCTCCAGAAGTTTCTTTGTGCCATGTGCAGCTGAATCTTGACACTACTCTCCAGAAGCAATCACCACACAATAGCTTTGCTTATCCTCTGTGGCAGTTTGAGATTATTTATGAACCCACAACAATATAAAGATTATGTTTGTAACCTGGTCTATTCTTCTGGATGTTATAACCTTTGATTGTATTAGATTCAGCTGAGATTTATTTGATTAAATTATATTAAGATTAGGGCTTTAATTCTACCACATCAGTAGGGTGTAACTCAGGTTGAGTCCCTAACTTCTTGGTGAGCTAATATAAATGGGCACTCACTGAAGTATACATAGAAGAACATATAGAGGAAGAGAGATAGCTATGCAGACGTGGCAGTGGAGAAAACTTTGATCCTGTGGCCCTGGGAAGAGAGAAGAGCCAGGCTGTATCTGAGAGAGATGAAGGGTGAACCCTCACAGAGATCACCTGCCATCTTGCTTCACCATGTAGAAACTGACTGGAGTGAGAAACAACCCCAAATGGTACCTTGAGTTGGACTCTTTAGGGCCTTAGAAGTGTAAAGATTTTACCACCAAATAAATGCCTTTTATAAAACAAACAGATTTCTGCTATTTTGCATCAGCATCCCTTTGGCAGACTAATACATCCTAGAATTTCATATAATTGGAAGTCAATAGAAAATGATTTTTTTTTCATTTTTATTGAAGCACATGTAGATTTAGAGAAAATAATCATGCATACAATACAGTTAGTTATATGTGTCCCTCACACATGCAGTTTTCCTTGTTATTAACATTTTGTACTAGTATGGAACTTATATATATATAAATGTACTATTAACTATAATGCACAGTTTACATTAGGGTTCACTCTTGATGCTGTATGACAAAAATTTTCCCATTTTAACATTTTCAAATATAGAATTTTGTTATGTTAATTACATTCACAATGTTGTGCCATCATTACTATCCATTATGAAAAATTTCCATCACCCCAAATAAAAACTCTATGCCAAGTAAAAATTAACACCCCACCCCACCCCAGCACCTGACAAACTGTGTTTTACTTTCTAAATCTATGAACTTGCTTATTCTAGCTATTTCATATGAGTGAGATGATATGATATTTAACCTTTAGTGTCTGGCTTATTTCACTAAACATGATGTCCTCAAGGTTTATCCATATTGTAGCTTGTATTATAATTATATTCCCTTTTAAGGCTGAATAATATTTTGAGTCTGTCTTCTTTCACTCACATAATATTTTTGAGATTTATCTGTGCTGTTATATGCACCAGTAACTTGTTTCTTTCATTGCTGAGTAGCATTTCATTTTTTTTAATTTGGTCCGGTTTTCTCTTTATTAGAGAAGTTGTGGTTTTAAAGAACAATCATGCGTAAAATATAAGATACCAATATACCACCACACCACAAACACCATCCATTTGTTGTGGAACTTTTGTTACAATTGATGATAGCACATTTCTATAATTATACTCTCAATTAAAGCCCATGGTTTAACATAGGGTTCATTGTTTGTGTAGTGTAGTTCCATTGGTTTTTAAAATTGTTACCATATATACAACCTAATATTTTCCCTTTTAGTCAAATTCATATATATGTATTTATATTTCAGTTCTGTTAATTATATTCAAAATGTTGTATGGCCATCACCACCATCCATTACCAAATCATCTTCTTCATTCTACAAATGAATCCTATACTTTTTTTTTCACTTAAAAGTTTTTGAAATATATCATTCACACATGAACCATTTTCTATTGATGGAAACCTGGACTGTTTCCAGTTTTTGGCTATTATGAACAAGGCTACTATAGAAAATTCTTGTTAAAGTTTTTTGGTGGGCTCATGTTTACATTCTATTGTCTATCTCAGAGTGAAATTGCTAGGTCAATTCACTCTGAGATTTTAGCTATTATGAACAAGGCTACTATGGAAAATTCTTGTTAAAGTCTTTTGAGGGCACATGTTTATATTCTATTGTCTATCTCAGAGTGTCACTCCCAGATTTTCCTTTATCCATAGTGGTTATATTATTTCACTCTCAGTACGAATGCATGAGATTTCCCATTGCTACAAACTTTCAACAACATTTGGTGTTGTAGGTCTTATTTTATAATTTAAAAAAATTTTAAAGATGCTTTAGATTACATTAATGTTACATTAAAAATATAGGGCATTCCCATATGCTCCAATCCTTATCCTCCCACAATTTCCCACAGTAATAACATCCTACTTTAGTGTGGTAAATTTGTTACAATTGATGAATCCATATTAAAGCATTGCTACTAACCATGGAGTACAGTTTACATTATAGTTTACACTTTGTCCTGCATAATTTTGTCAGTTATGATAAAATACACAATGGCTTGTGTCCATCACTGCAATGTCATGGAGGACAAATCCAATGTACCAAAAATGCCCCCATATTGCACCTATTCTATTCTAGCCATTCAGGTGGCTGAGCAAATTTTGTTGTGATTTTTAATTTGTATTTCCACAAATTGATATTTAAGCTTCTGTTTTATGATTTACAAAACTCTGAAAATTATTCTTCATATTTTGAGGGGTTGTGAGCATTTCTGGATACCAGGCCACACACATAAGGTACTTAGCACAGTGCTTGGAACTTAGCATTGGTTATAATTAACATGTTTATTATTATCATGCTACCCTTGGATATTGTCAATCATAAAGACTCTTACCTTCAAAGAACACTTACTGGAGAATTGACCTGTGACATTAGTCATTTTAAGTTACTATTTTAACCCAGGGGTGATTGTCCTATGATCACTCTAGGCCAGGGGTTCTTAACAAGTCATTTGTGAGCTTCAATTGAAATTAAAAAAAAAAAAAAACTTTATTCTCTTGGGGACATGTTGGTGCAGGTGTGGTATATTTATTAAGTAATACAAAGTATAGTGTGGATTTGGTAAAGGGTCTGTGGTTTCACTTGACTAGCAAAGGGTTCTGTGGAACATAAAAAATGTTAAGAACCCCTGCTCTAGGCAGTCTGTCTCTCTTGCTCACTTGACCCTATTCACTCCAATCCAACTCCATTAGACCCTTTGCTGATCCTATTACACAACAAGCTGGCTTCCATCTCATGGCATCTTCAACTGCACAGAGGAGATTTTCCAACAATTTTTCCCATACTCTACCTCAAATCATCTCTTCATCAAGTCTTGCCCCAATCACCGTATAGAAAATCTCCCCCACCTCATTTCCATGTAATACTCCCGAAACTTATACGATTTTGTTTTCCTTTGAATTCCTTTGCTTCATTGAATTTTTTTCATTGAATCCCTCATAAGAGTGGGTTCCCTCATTTTTCCTGTGCTCCAGCACATCTGCACAGCACCTGGAATATAGGGCACACACCATAAATATTTGTTGAGTGAATGGTTACATGAAAGGATGATTTCAAGGATCTAATTCACTAGTTTAACCTTTTATTATTTCAAAGTAACAGACATTGATGATGCCAAAATGGAGATGCACATCTTAAACCATTTGCAACAGCACTGTGGGACTCTACTTTTGCACCTGTAACCTGGATATGTGTCAACCAATGGGGAATAAACATTTTAATGATTCTGCAGTTAATTGTGAAAGTGAGTGTTTTGGTAAGAACTTTCTAGTAAACATTGGGATATACATGAATATATTTAGAAATTTGTCCTATCAATAATGACCAATAATCAATAATGTATCAAAAATGACCAATTGTGGTAGCTGTAGTTATGTACCCAAGAAAAACATGTTCTTTTATAACAATTTTTTTTATTTTTAAAAAGCTCTAAATTGCCTAATGTAACATCAAAAATAGAGGGCATTCCCATATATCCAACCCCTCCCCTTCCCACACTTTTCCACATTAACATCTTTCATTAGTTTGGTATATTTGTTACAAATGGTGAACATATTTTGAAGCATTACTATGAACCAGCATTTTCATAACCTCAATCCATTCCTTTGGGTGGAAATCTATGTATCCAAGAAAAACATGATTTTAATCTTAATTCATTCCATTGGGTGTGAATCCATTGTAAATAGGAGCTTTAGAAGATGTTACTTCAGTGACAGTGTTGTTCAATCAAATTAGGATGGATCTTAATCGTATTGATGGCGATGTTAGAGAGAAGGCCAGAGAAAGAAGCTGCAGGAAAAAGCAAGAAGCTGGAAGTCATCAGAGCCCTGAAAAGAAAGGAAACATGTGCATTGCCATGTGACAGAAAAGCCAAGGGCTAGGGATCATTAAGAGTCAACCTCAGAATGCCACAGTCTTTGGGGAGAGATCATTGTCTTGCTGATGACTCAATCTGGGACTTTTACTAGCTTAAAAAAATATAGCAAATGCATTCAGGTTGCATTAAGGAAATGCATTAAGGAAACCCATTGTATGGAATTTATTTTTCAGGTGAGAAATTAAAACACCAATCAATACCAAGTTTTGATATGGGAGAACTAGAAAGTCTACATTTAAATATTTGTTGACCAAGATGGGTCCTAATAGTCTTTAGGTCAGGATTTTTTGCCCAATATATACATATTATGTATATGTGTGTGTGTGTATATATATATACACACACACACATATTATTAAAGAAACTTTAGATTATATAAATATTACATAAAAATATAGAGGATTCCCATATGCCCCATTCCCTCCCCCTGCCAAACTTCCCCACATTAACAACATCCTTCACTAATACGGTATATTTGTTACAGTTAATGAACACATATTGAAGCATTTCCACTAACCGTGGATTATAGTTTATCTTATAGTTTAAACTCTGTCCCATGCAAATTTTTAGTTATGATAAAATATATAATGGTTTGTATCTGTCATTACAACATCATGAAGGACAATTACAATGTCCTGAAAATGCCCCCATATTCCACCTATTTTCCCTCTCCCTTCCCTCAGAACCTCTGGTGACACTGCATCCACATCAAAGATAAAAGTTTTTCCATTGCTAGATTAACAATAAGTCTATAGCAGAATAGTAGTAAGTATACTTTAGTCCATTGTTCATTCACCAATCTTGAGGATTTGAGGATGGTGATGCCAACTCTGACTCTAATTGAGAAGGGGCTTAGATTCCATGGGGGCAGGTTGATGTAAATATCTTGCTTGCAGTTGCAGACTTTCTTTGTTCCTTGGGATGGGCATTGTCGATCATCATTACATTTTTAGTTTGCCTGGGCAAATACAATATACTGGTGAATAGGTATTGCAACTCTGCTTAGATTCAGGGCCTGACTGGCACTTGGACACAATAAAGATTTAAGTCTCTTGGCATGCATCTATCAAGTATAGTACTAACTATAGGCTCAAGTAGAAGGGGCAGAAGAGCCATGTGTAAAGAAATCAGAGAAAAATTGGAAGTATTTAGTTGGTGGCTATAAAGATAGAGGAAGGGTTTATGAGCCATGAATATATGTGTTATTCTAAGCATGGCTATTTCCAATAGAAGGTCCCACCCAATCCAGTGCCACAGAGAAGAAACATGTCTCTCGTGAAAAGGTGACTTATTGCAACTGCACAAGCAAGGAACAGGGAGAATCTTCCCCAAATCAGTTCAAAGTAAGAATAGGAGCTAGGATGTTTTAAAGCAAAGGAGAGTGGTAGGGGAAAAAAAGCAAGTGAGGCCAGGTGTCTTATGAGGAATGTATGTGCAATTTCTCAGACCTGCATTATCTTAAACACATCCAACTTACCTTAGTTTTCTTGGTTTCAGCAGCTAATTAGCCACAGTTTAGATATCATGCAAGTGCAAGGTCTTCATGGCTACTTTCTCAGCCAATTACTCAAGGATATCTAACTTTTTGTCTTTGAGAAAAGTTACAGATTCACTGTATCATAAGGTGCTCCTGACACCATTTTTTCTGCTTTTCTTTGAATCATTGTATTATTCCTCTGCTGTGCTCTCTCCACAAGGCCAGTTGTAGATGATCAGGCAAATGGCTCTTTCTCTTTCCCCAGGGCTTTGGCCATGTCTGAGGAGTCATCTCTATTCCTCTGTGTTCTTTGCCTGTGTGTTCACTTCCCAGGCTCCAGCTCAAAACCCTAAACTTCCCTGTCTGTGGGGTTTTTCTCTGGGAGTCCACACCCAACAAGTGGGTGGGGACTCAATGTCCTACTGATATGGCCCAATCAAAGGCTCAATCATTATTTAATCAAGTAAAAGTGAAACTCTGAATCCAATATAATATAATATACTCTGAGGGACAGACAAGTTTACAAACATAATCCAATATCTATTTTTGGATTTCATAAACAATATGAAACTGCTATACTCCACCCTCTGAATTGCAAAAAGTCATTACAATGTTCAAAAAACTTATTTCAGTAATATTACTAAGCCCAAAATCATATCATAATCAGTTTAAAGAAAAACAGTTTGCTTTGGGGCAAAGTTCCATCGGCTCTAGACTTCTGAAACTTATAAAAGTATTTACCTGCCTTCCAATATAAAAATGGACAAAGAATAAACATTCTAATTATCATAAGATGATATCGGGAGGGAAACATGAGTCAAAGGTCCTCTACATTTCAGTAAACTTGCAGGACATACTTCATTAGATATCAAAGTCTGAGAGCCATATTTATTTTTCTTTCCTTTGTTATGTATTTTTAAAATATATTTTTTATTTATTTTTGAAAGATACTTAGATTACATAAATTGTTACATAAAAAATTTAAGGGATTCTCATATACCCGACTCCCCAGACCTCACACTTTTCCCCAAATTAACAACTTCTTTCATTAGTGTAGTACATTCATTCCAATTGATGAACACATTTTGGACCATTGCCACTAAGCATGGATTGTAGTTTATAGTGTAGATTACACTTTCTCCCACTCAATTTTGTAGGCTATGGCAGGAAATATAATGGCCTGTATCTGTCATCACAATGTCATTCAGGTCAATTCCAAGTCCTGAAAATGCCCCAATATCACACTTCTTTTTCCCTCTCCCTGATTTCAGCACCTCCAGTGGCCGCTGTCTCCACATCAATGATGTAATTACTTCCATTGTCAGAATCACAATAAATCTATAATAGAACACCAGGAAGTCTATTCTAGTCCATATTTTTTTCACCAATCCTGAGGATTCTGTGATGGTGATGCCCACTCCATCTCTAATTGAGAGGGGACTTTGATTTCATATGACTGATGGATAATACCCTCTTGCTTGCAGTTGTAGAATCTCTCAGTTCCTTGGTGTGGTGGTTGTTCATCCTCACATCTACATCAGCTGTCCTGGGTGAGTCCAATGAACTGGAGAGTAGGTGCTGCAACTCCGCTGAGGATCAGGGCCCTGCTAGCACATAGACAGCCCAGAGATTCAAGTCTCCTGGACATACACCTACCAACTCCTGCACAAAAATAGGTTCAAACAAAAGGGAGAGAAGAGGCATGTGTGGAGAAGGCACATCTGAGTCTTACTCTGTCACACTCAAGAGCACAATCTCCAAAGTATAGCCCACTGGCAAGGCACCAAACACCAGAGTTATGTGCTTTGACCACAGGACCTGGGTGTCTCTGGAGCCCTCATGAGCCCCACTCTTTGAGGTAGTGTATACTTTTGCTGTCTATGAGCTCCTGCTGAGACATGTATAAGCATTAACCTCTCTGATGACCTCCCAATTTGTTTTGAAGTCTCTTAACCATATAAACTCATTTGTCTTTACCTTTCCCCCATTTTATTCAAGGTCTTTTTTCAGTTGTATCACCAGCCAGTGCTTAGTAGTAATCCCTCAGTGCCAGGGAGGCTCATCCCTGGAAGTCATGTCCCTCACTGTGGGGGAAGGTAATGCATCCTCCTGCTGACTTTTGCTTAGAAAAAGGCTACATTTGAACAATAAGGAGGCTCTCAGGAGGTAACTCTTAGGCACCTTACAACACTAGGCCAAGTTGTAAATTCAAGAGCAAAAGGCTCATAAACATAGTTGTAAATATCAAGGGCCCATCAATGGGCCATTCTACTTCACTAGTCATTGCCTCTGTACTTGGGGGATTGTTGCCGTTCCATTAGAGAATGTGGCAGAGCTCCCCAGAATGGGAATTCAACAATCCTTGGCTGTTGTGTGAATCTCTACCCACTGTGGCAATGCCCCACAAACATTTGAATATATTTATACATCTTATATGTATGCCCAGGTGAACTTCCTCCCATGTATTCCTCATCACTGACACCCCAAACCACTGACTTCCACTGCCATAGTTATAACCCCGCTGTGATTTAAAACTTCTTCAAAAATGAAGCCAAGAATGTTGCCAATTTCAATTAAGGGGAAAATTAAGTAATAATGATAGGTTTAAACATAAGAAATAAAATACATAATATTCTAGAAAAACTGAAAATAAAATAAAGTAAAAAAATGGGGTATTAAAAGAATATTAAAAAAAAAATTTTTTTTTGCCTTTCACCACTCTAATATCTGTTGTCCTGTATGTACAGTGGCATTTTCTTCTCAAATGTCTTACTTTTTTCATTTTGTCTTCAAAGAAGTTTTAAATCACAGCAAAGTCACATACAGAATATAGGGCACTCCCGTATACCCAAACTCCTCCCCTTTTTCCCCCTTCCCATATTAATAACCATTTTACATGTGGATGGTACATTTATTACAACAGATGTACAAATATTGAAACATAGCTACTAACCGTGGTCAATAGTTTGCATTATGGTTTACATTTTAGAGCTTATACTTTCATAAATTTTTGATGAATTTTAACATGGCTTGTATACATCATTGCAAGATCATGCAGAACACTTCCATTGCCCCCTAAAAGCCCCCTCTTTCATCTTTTCTATTCCTCAGTCACCCTCCCTTTAGGGTCCCCAGGAACCACTAAGCTTCACTCCTTGAAGGACAAGATTAATAAATACTTGCAACAATGCTGAGGGCTTGACATGTTAGTCCGCCTCCCCTATTGCTCTCAAGAGACATCCTCCACTCATTTTGATAACATTTTGAGCATCTTCAGGATGGGACCCCAACTCTTTCTCCCACCTTATGTGGGTCTCCACCGGCTGATACAACACACTGACAAAATGATCAGTAGCATATTCTCAAAATGACTGCCCCAGGTGTGCCCTGTCACAAATGTCCCCCATCCAACACTCTAAACCAGTAACCCTTCCTTGTCATATTGCCAAAAGGATTTTCTCATCATTGTAGTTTCACCCACATATCCACCACTCCCCAGTATTCACTTGCTCCCTCTCCCAACCCTCATTCCAGTTTGATGAACTATCTCAAGCCATCCTCCCCACCCTATCCCACTGTAAAGCTTACACCCACCCAACCCAATAATATCCCTACCCCCCTGGCATATCCTTTCACTGACAAACTACTCACATCCACCTTATCATAGTTTTTGACCATATGAGTGTTGGTTTACAACCTCCTTTTCCCTTTCTATTTCCTGTAAATCTATCTTCCAGTCTCTAGCTCTCTGAGTCAGCTAAATTTGCTCAATTCGTATCAGAAAGGTCATGTAATATTTGTCCTTTAATGCCTGGCAAGCTTCACTCAACACAAGGTCCTCAAGATTCATCCATGTTAACCCATGTATTAGCACTGTATTCCTTCTTACAGATTAGTAATATTCCATTGCAGGTATATACCACATTTTGTTTATCCATTCATCTGTTGATGGGCATTTGGGTTGATTCCAGCTTTTGGCAATAGTGAATAATGCCGCTATGTACATTGGTGTGCATATATCTGTTCATGTCCTTGCTTTCAGTTCTTCTGGGTATATATCCAGCAGAGGAATTGCTAGGTCATATGGGAGATGTACAGTTAATTTTTGAGGTAACACCAGAGTATCTTCTACAATGGCTGGGCCATTCTACATACCCACCACCATTGCTCCACATCCTCTCCAATACTTGTAGTCCTCCTTTTGTAATGGCTGCCAGTCTTATGGGTGTAAGATGGTATCTCATTGTAGCTTGATTTGAATTTCCCTAATAGCTAGTGATTTTGAGCATTTTTTTTCATGTGCTTTTTAGCCATTTGTATTTCTTCCTTGGAGAAGTGTCTTTTCAGGTCACTTGCACACTCTTTAAATGGGTTGATTGTCTTTATTTTTGAGGTGTAGAATTTCTGTATATATGCTGTATATTAGGCTACTATCAGATATATGGTTACCAAATATTTTCTCCCCCTGAGTAAGTTGTCTTTTCACTTTCTTAACAAACTCCTTTTAGGTGCAAAAGGTTTTAATTTTGAGAAGGTCCCATTTATCTATTTTTCCTTTCATTGCTCGTGCTTTGGGTGTGAAGTTTATGAAGCTATTTTTTATTAGAAGGTTTTGTAGATGCTTCCCTACATTATCTTTCAAGGTCTTTACTGTCTTGGCTCTTATATTTAGATCTTTGATCTATATTCAGTTGATTTTTGTATAAGGTGTGACATGGAGTTCCTCTCTCATTCTTTTGGATATGGATATCCAGTTCTGCAAGCACGATTTGTTGAAGAGATCATTCTCTCCCAGCTGAGTGGCCTTGGTGGCCTTGTCAAATAATAGATGACTGTATATGCATGAATTATGTCAGAACTCTCAGTTGGGTTACACTGGTCAGTGTGTCTATCCTATCCTTGTGCAAATACCAGGCACGTTTGACCACTGTAGTTTTGTAGTATACTTTAAAGTCAAGTAGTGTGATCTTCTGATTTCATTTTTCTTTTTCAATATGTCTTTGACTTTTTGGGACCTTGTGCCCTTCCAAATAAATTTCATACTTAGTTTTTCCAAATCAGTAAAAAATGCAGTGCTGATTTTTACTGGGATGGCATTAAATCTGTATATTAGCTTGGGTAGGATGGCCATCTTAATATTTAGTCTTCCTATTCATGAACACGGAATATTCTTCCATTTATTTATGTCTTCTTTGATTTCCTTTATCAGTGCTGAGTTGTTTTCTGTGTATAGGTCACTTATATCTTTAGTTAAATTTATTCCTAGTTATTTGATTTTTTTAGTTACTATTGTAAATGGTATTTTTTTAAATTTCCTCCTCAGATTGCTTATTATACATGTACAGAAATGCTGCTGATTTTTGCTCATTGATTTTATAATCTGCTACAGTTCTGAACTCATTCATAAGTTTTAGAAGCTTTTTTGTAGATTTCTGAGGACTTTCTGTTTATAGGATCTTGTCATCTGCAAATAGTGAAATTTTACTTCTTTTCCAATTTGGATGCCTTTTGTTTCTTATTCTTGCCTCAGTGCTTGTGCAAGTACTTCTAACATAATGTTAAATAAGAGTGTTGATAATGGGCATCCTTGTCTTGTTCCTGATCTTAGAGGGAAAGTTTTTTGGATTTCAACATTGCATATGATGTTAGCTGTGGGTTTTTCATATATGCCCTTTATATTCAGAAAGTTTCCTTCTATTCCTATCTTTTTCAGCATTTTTGTCAGGAAAGGGTTCTGTATTGTGTCAAAAGCTTTTTCTGCATCTATCGAGATGATCATGTGATTTTTTTTCTTTTGATTTGTTTATGTGGTGTATTACATTGATTGATTTTGTTATGTTGAACCATTCTTGCATACCAGGATGAAAACCACTTGGTCATGGTGTATAATACTTTTGATGTGTTGTTGAATACAATTAGCAAGAATTTTGTTGAGGACTTTAGCATCTAGTTTCAGTGGAGAGCTCAGTCTGTAATTTTCCTTTCTTGTGTTGTCTTTTTTTGGCTTTGGTATTATGGTAATGTTGGCCTCATAGAATAAGTAAGGCAATGTTCCTTCTACTTTTTTTGGAAGAGTTTAAGGAGGATTGGTGTTAGTTTTTTCCAGAATGTTTGGTAGAAATCACCTGTGAAGCCATCTGGTCCTGGGCTCTTCTTTGTTGTGAGGTTTTGAATGACTGATTCTATCTCTTTAATTGTGATTGGTCTGTTGATTTCATCATTTTCTTTTTTTATCAAAGGAGGTTGCCTGTGTGTTCCCAGGAATTTGTCCTTTCCCTTTAAATTATCCTTGTTGTTGGAAAATAATTTTTCAAACTATCCTCTTATGATACTCTTTATTTCTGTGAGTACAGTGGTGATATACCCTTCTTCATTTGTTTTGAGTATTTGCTTATTCTGTCTTTCTTTGTTAGTCTAGCTAAGGGTTTGTCAATTTTATTGACATTCTCTAAGAATCAACTTCTGTGTGTGTTTTTTTTCCTAGTGCTTTCATTTTTCTATTTCACTTAGTTCTGTGCTAATTTTTGTTATTTCCTCCTTTCTACTTCCTTTGGAGTTAGTTTCTTGTACTTTTTCTAATTCCTCAAAGTGTGCAATTAGGTCTTTGATTTTAGCTCTTTCTTCTTGTTTGATATATGCATTTATGGCTATGTATTTTCTTCTCAATACTGCTTTTGTTGCATCCCATAGGTTTTGATAGGTTGTGTTGTCATTTTCATTCATTTCAAGGTAGTTACTTATTCCTTTTTTAATTTCCTCTTTGACCCACTGTTTGTCTAAGAGTGTGTTGTTTTATTTCAATATATTTGTGCACAGTCTGTTTCTCTGACCCTTCCTTATTTCTACCTTCATTCCATTGTGGTCAGAGAAATTACTTTGTATGAATTCAATCTTTCTGAGTTCATTGAGAATTCTTCTGGGGCCTAGCATGTGGTTTATCTAAGATGTGGTATTCTTTATATGTGTATTAGGTCAGATCCTTTAATGTATTATTCAAAGTCTTTATTTCTTTATTGATTCTCTGTTGAGTTATTCTGTCTATTGGTGATAATTGTGTATTAAAGTCCCCCACTATAATTGTAGAGGCATCTATTTCTCCACTTAGGTTTTCCACTGTTTGCCTCCTGTATTTTGAAGTGCCCTGGTTTGGCACATAAATGTTTGTGATTGTTCTTAATTCTTGAATGATTTACCCTTTTACTAATACATAGTGTCTATCTTTGTCTCTTATAATAGTTTTGCATTTAAAATCTATTTCATTTGATATTAGTATAGCTACTTCTGTCCATTTTTGGTTGTTATTTGCTTGGTAGATGGTTTTCCAGCCATTCATTTTCAGCCTTCTTGAATCCCTGGGTTGTAAGTTGGTTTTCTTTTAGACAGCATATAGATTGGTCATATTTCCTTGTCCATTCTGCCAAACTGTGTCTCTTGACTTGTGAATTTAATCCATTAACATTCAGTGTTATTACTCTCAAGGAATTACTTATGTCACCCATATTTTCTTTGCATTTATGTATGCTATTTGTTGTTTATATTTTCTTTTTGTCTTTTTAGTTGTTCTTATACTCTCCACCAACTCTCTCTCTTCTTTTCAAGCTGCAGAACACCCTTCAGTATTTCATTAAGGACAGGTTTTTTATTGGCAGAATTGACTTGAGGGTTCAGAATTGACTTGAGGGTGAAGGAGATAGCATCTTAATGTACTGAAAATGTCTACTAAGAAATGCTGATAAATACCTATGGAAACAAACAAACAAACAAAAAACAACTCAGTATTGTATTCTTTTTTTTCTCTTTCCTTTCACTTTCTTTGGGGTAGTATCTGAGGCTCATTGGATTTGGTGTACCCATCTCATGTTCACATGGAAGGATGAGGAGCTGCCCTATGATGATTTATCTATTCATCCATTGTCTGTTTGTAGTCATTTCTATTTCTGCCAAGCTTTTCAGTATCTCACCCATATTTGATTTTTCAAAGATAGGCAAATGAATAAAGAGTTTATTGAGCAATGAGGGGAAAGAAAAAAAGTACACACCCCAGACAAGGTTGTGGGGATGCCACAGGGTGAGATGTGCCCCTTTATTTGATTTTGATTTCCAGATCTTAAGCATATTATCAGATGTTTTGCCTATTAAACTTATCATATTTGTTAGTATTCATTTTCAGCCAGAAAAATATCTATCCATTACTATAAATCTATAAGCACATACCTGTGTGCACAGATACATGTACACATTCCTATATGTGATAGATGGATAGATGGATGGATAGATAGATAGATAGATAGATAGATAGATAGCAGATGATAGATGCAATAATTATCTATCTCGAGGATAAAGTATTGCTTTACTTGTTTTATGTATTTGTGAATGTTGGGTCTTAACATGAGAATGAAATTAAATTTTATTCTAAACCAAAATAATGTGTTGTTTTTTATAAATCAACAATACTAAAGATAAAAAAGTTAAGAAATGTGGAAATCTGAAATCTATCACTCATTACTACAGACCACATATGCACATTTAAACTATTAAAATATATATACTGATGCATCCATGAAATATATATATATTCCAAATGCAGTATTCCTATTATACCTGTTTTTGTGTTTGTTTATGCAATGGCTATTTTACCAACATTTAAAATAATGCCCTTTATTTATTATAAAATATTGCATGGAGAAATTTTGAAGGTTACTAGGGAAATATATCTATAAGGTTTAAATCTACTTATTTTCATAACACACTAGGAATCAACACTATTTTCTCAATTTTCTAATACACCTACCTCCAATATACTTATTGTCCAATTGCATTGAGCATAAACATTGAACACATTCAAACCACAAATTGAGCAGATGAGTATATGTTTTTCAAAGAATTGTTTCTTACAGCATTTTTGTATTATTATATACTGTGCTTGTTTATAACATTATATTCTTTTTGGCCGTTAAAATTGAAGATTTTTAAAATTATTCCTTTGCCTTTAAGGTAATAGGGAAAACATTACAAAATGTTATCTATTCAAAAGAGAAAGCTGACTTCTTTCTGTCAGTTTTATTATGTAGAATTCTAATTTTTAATAATTTAAAGTCTCATCATGTGAAATTCAGTGTTCATTTAATTGAAAATCACAAAAGATTTTCTTACAAATTTGTGGTGGACTTGCCACTTAAAAATTTTTAATTTATTTCAATTTGTACATCTTAACATTTTATTCAGAGAAAATACAAAGATACAGAAAAAATGAAAGAATTATACAGTGAAGAAATATAAACACATTGCTCTAACTGCTATGAGCCTTTGACTTTACTGCTTTATTACATGTCTGTATGTGTATGCATCATTCTTTCCATTCATCCAATGTTTTTTTTTGTACTTTTCTTTATCTCATAAAATTAAATATTATACTAATTCAATGCATTCATAACTTTAAAAATAAAATATAAAATACATAACTATCAAAAGAAATAAAGTCACCAATATTATTAAAGCTGCAAATTTATTGAAAGAGAAGTACTTGGGCAGAGAAATCTCTAAACAAGAAATTTGGAGTGAGAGTAAAATGGCAAGCAGGTTAGAGTACCTTATGGAGACAGTTAGGGGATTCTGAAGGGGCAAGTTATAATAATTGTTTGACATTGAATTTCTTCATTAAACCAGATGGTTTTGCAAAGCAGGGGACAGATGTAAATTACCTACTACAGCATATGTGTCTTTTTAAAATAAGCTATCACTACCAGATGAAGAATTTCTTACCATTATCATGCCCAAATTGTAACCTCTCAGCAATTCTTTCCTTTCTTCTCTGTATTAGTCCTTGGACATTTTTCTTCTGTTTTTTAAAAAAATCATTATTTGTATCAATGTTACAAGTTACTCAATTAACAACTAAAGTATCAATAAATCTGCTTTGGTCAGTGGTTTCATTATCTCCACCCCCCTTTTGGTTCATTCCTTAATCTTGATGGGTTTGGGATGATGTCTGCTCTGCCTTTTTCAGACTGAGAAGAGATGTAGAGGAATAGAATTGTTATGCTTACAGTTGAAGACACTCAATGTTTTGGACTGTAGCTGGGTCTTATAATTTTGTCGGTTGTCCAGTGCAAGAATGAAAAGGAAAGGAGGATTTGGCAATATATCTGCTGGGTTTCATGGCACAATCATTATATGAACAATCCTAAGCCTTTTTATCCCTGACAACTACACTTCACAGGTAAGTTGAAAATTATAGGTTCAGATAGAAGGAGTAGAAGAGTCATGATTAGGGAATTTATAAATGAGTATATCTATGCTATATTGGGAAATATATTTACAAAAATTTCCAGGTAGGTCCCACTGAGGGGGTGTTTATTTCATGTGACTGTGTTGCTTGCCTATGGTGTCTAGACATCTTTAGAGTCCTCAGGAACACTTTTGTTTGAGGTGTTGTTTACTCTGGCAGTTTGTGAATTCAGACTGAGGTCTGAATAGGTTTAATCCTGAAATGACTGCTTGATTCACTTTGAATTCTCTTAGATATAAAAATTATATTTTACTTAGCATTTCCTTTTTAACCAAGATCTTTTCTCAATGCATTCTTGGTGAATGCTTGATAATAATCCCTTGGTGCCAGGAAGACTCATCCCCAGGAATCATGTCCCACATCAAGGTAAAGTAGTAAGTTTTTTGGCAGAGGTTGGATTAGAAAGAGGCCACATATGAGTAACAAGGATGTTTTCAGGAAGCAACCCTTAGCTATTACTTACAATTAAGCTTAATTTCATTATTGCAGAAATAAAGTTTTTAAATGCAAGCTTTAAGATTGAGGGCATAGCTTATTGGCCTTTTTCTTTGATTAAGCAAGGCTTATATAAAGCAGAGCCTTTTGCCCCTTTTTTATGAGGAATTAGCAGGATTATCCAAGAGAAAAGCTTAATATTTTGTTAGCTACTGTCGGTGCCACTCTTTATGCAGGAAACATGCCTATGTCAACAAGGATACATTTATATCCCATAGACATATCTAGCTATATAAATTTCAAGATGTTCGAAAGACCCCATGTATTAGGACACCTGACCATATCCCATCTTCACTTTCTTACCAGCATTATGTTAATTGACATGTAGAAAATAATCTGTATACTTACCTTGATTCTCATGAAGAACTTTTCACACGTACTTTCAGAAAAGCCTCAGAGTGAAACAATATGACAGACAAGAAACTTCCATTGATTCTGTGGCATATAACATTTTTCCAAGAATAAAATTTGCAAAGTTCTCATACCCTCCCCCCCATTTCTGAAACTTAGCATTTGTGTGATACCTTTGTTAAATTGAAGAAAGATGTTATTATTTTAGCTCTAGTACATATTTTGCTTTAGATGCATTTTCCCGTGTGTAACAACACCCCTATCAACACCCTACAAAAGTGATGTACATTTGTTTTAGGTCCTAAAAGAGCATTTTTATTATTCTGTTATTAACCATAATTCTTGGTGTTTTAGTTTGCTAAAGCTGCTGGGAACAAAATAACAGAAATGGGTTGGCTTTTATAATGGAATTTATTAGGTTAAAGTTTTATAGTTCTTAGGCTGTGAAAATGTCAAAATTAAGGCATCATCATCAGAGAGGCTTTCTTACCAAAGTTTGTCTGCTGGATCCTGGACTTCTGCCATGTGGCAAGGCAAAATTACAGGTCTGCCAGTCTCTCTGCCTTCTCCTCCAGGCTTGCTTTCTCTTTCAGATTCTAGTTTCTCTCTTGGTCTAGCCTTTTGGGGGTCTATTTTCTTCTGTTGATGTAAGACACCCATAAAAAATTAAGACTCATCAGGGTCCCACAATCTAAACACAGGCCCTTAAGTGAAACCATCTAATCAAAAGCAAAGAAATCAAAATTTACCTTAACAGAATCTAAAAGAAAGGTCCCACGTAGAATAAGGTTACATGAACAGGAATAGATTTGCTTAAGAATGTAATTTTTGGGGTCCCACAAAGGACTCAGATAAGGACATTCAGCCACCACAAGGTTCTCTATGTTATACTAGTCATTTTATCCTCCTGTTTTCCTTCTAACATATTCAACTTAAATCATCCTCTTTCAACCACATTCACAGACATACTTCAGTGTTGTTAATTACTCTCACACTGTTCCTTGGTTAATATTCATCTTCTAAAAAACTCTAGGCCATATTTCAGAAAGGGGACTGCTCATGGCAATTCCAAATGCAGGCTGCCATTTTAATTTATTTAACAGTTTCCATTTTTGATGATTTTCCATATTATTTCTTTGGGAAGTTGGTGAAAACTTTCAAGTCACCACCATTGATCTCCTTTTGTGTTTATCAATTATAGTAAACTCATTTTGCTGTTGTGTTCTATGCTTTCCTTTTTATTTTTCATGATTGTTTCCTTTTCTTGATTACAGTGAAGTTTGTAGGGTAGCCAGTCTATCACATACAAGATTATGGCTATTACCCTTTTTACTACTTTAGTCTTGAGCATCCAGGGACAGTGCAATTTTAACCCATTTTCCTTTTGTTAACTACCTTGAGAACAACCATCTGTCTTGAAGGTGAAAAAGAATATGAATAGAATCTTGAAAAAAACTAAAAACATATTCCTTGAATTTTATAACTAAATATATAAATCTAAAGTGTGCCATTTGTCATTTCACTAAATCAAGTTCCTAGGCTAGGAAATATGTCTGCCCACTGAAATGTTTGGTCCTGATATCATGAAATACATTAAATTGGTCAGTTAAAATGTTTCAGTAATTTTCCACTGTACCAGATTTATTAATATGAAAGCCACATTGTTCCTTTGTATATAAAAGCTGGTACACCCTTGTTGGACAATGAAGATAACTAGCACCCATCTGTTTTGTAAAAGCAGTGATGCTTTCAACTTCAGTCTGAAGGCCTTGAAGAACATTAAATATTTTGTTAAAACTTTAAAGGTTGGGAGTATTTTCCTTTTTTTATGGGTTTGAGTACTGATACAAAAAGGATCCTATGTTAATTATGTAAATTGCTTTTAGATGGAGCAAGATAATTGATTCCACATCTTCCTGACCAACAATGGAGAAATGCTTTATATATTTTTTCTTCTAGGAAATAAGTATTCCAATGATCTAAATTTAGGATAAGATTTGATGGAAAAAATGTCTTGAAAGTCTATTGTTTTCTTTCTATTTTTGAGGAGGTCTTATTAGCATCAACAAATTGCCATGCTCCAAAAGAGTGAGATAGGCTGAGTAAACAGAAAATGTTTCTATGTAAGTGATGTAACAAGCCATGTATATAATTCCTGATTAAATTTTTAATTTTCATTCCAGATGGGAGCTGAATATTGATCAAAACATGTTACATTAGTTACCATGTGCCAGTGGAATTTTTGTCATTGAATCAATATCTATTTTTCATGGTTTTCTTTGTGTCTATAAACATAAAAGTATCAGTCTTTTTTAAATTTCTGTGTCATTGATTATGGGAGTCCCATCCTCATCACCTGAATTTAACCAGCCTGATTGGTTATATAACCAATCTAGAATGTATCCCAATTTTGGTCCTGACTTTTTCAGTTTTCCACACATGAAAAACAGTTTTAATCACAAAGTTAAAAATTGTGAAAAGCTGGCTTAAAGCTTCAAGTAAAATCACCTAATGCCAAAAACATTTACTATATTGATCTGTAGAAGGGTTGAGTGATTTTTTTCACAAGATGCCATGCATTTTGTAATCTAATTTACCTCTCATGTTGGCCCATTGGTCAATTTCTACTGGATAGAACATTATTTGAGGTCCATTTTTATCATACAGATATTGGCAAACCAAGAAATCAGTTGCATTTACAATGGTAGAAACACTTTAATGACTGGAGTTATGGGATGGTCTAAGTTTAGAGTAATAGCAATAATTAGCAGTAATGTTATTTTAACTAAGGGTTTTATTTTGAAGACTAGAGAAAGGATGGAAAATAGATTTTTGAAGAGGATAACAAAAGAGTAAAACAAAATATAAAAACAGATAAGTGCACAAGTGTGTCAATTAAACAAGATAATTTTGGTATAATGGTATAAAACAAATTATAGCTGGTGCCTCATCATCTTGTCTGGCATAGTCATAAGTTCCCCTTTGGAGCAACCACCCAGTTATCCCTTCTTTGGACATACCCATAGCTGGCATCACATGCACCTCCATAGGTATGGATTATATCAGCCAGCCTCAGTTTTTATGGTCAGCTCCTGCCACTTCTCAATTGTCCCCTTGCCACTTCTGCTCTTTCCTGCTACATAATTTATTAGTGAGGCATTTTTCTTCATATCACTTGGATGATAAGAACTGCTTCCAGTTTCTCCAAATGGCCCTTGTCACATCTGCTTTTTGCACCCTATAGTTTGAAACTGCCAACTACCAAGATACATGGGAAAGCCCTATCCCTCCCTACTGGGTCATGGTAAAGACAAGAGCCCACCATATACTCATTCCAGGCCTCCCTTGACCTTTGTAGGATCCCAGATTAGGTAAGGCAAGGCCCTTCCACCACCCTCATTCTCTGAGCTCCCCCTCCAGGACCTTTGATCTTACAAACCTGTCATTTCATGAGTTTTCACCTCATTACCCAGAGAACTTCCACATAATTTCAAAAACACTTGGGGCAATAGATAATTGCTCCATGCACTTGAGTGGAAGCTGTCCACATCAAATGGCATCAATGACTTCTGGATTATTTTGGTAAATTTTAATTGTGGGTCATATACCATTTCATAAAACCACCTTGGAAGTGGCAGCAGTTTTAGCACAGAGTAATGTACCCAAGCCACAATTCCTCCTAGTATGACAGTTTTATGTGAAGTTATCACACCTAATAAGGTTCTTTCAAGCTAGGCTAAACATTGGTTTTTCTCTGATGTCTTTTCCAGAATATGAAGTCATCAGGTTATGGGTGCTGGCAATTAGGGTATGGGGGTTGATAAAAGCTTATGTAATCTGTTGAAAATATCCCTGAAATATTCCATTAATTTCTTAGAGAAAAAATCTCCCTTCACTAACATTGAATCCCTTCTAGTGAATTGTCCCAAGTACATGGGCCACTCTATAATGATCTCATTTGGGGACAAAGGATATTTGATTGTGTAGATCTCAGGACCATGATAATCAAGAGGATTATTTTTGGCTAAGACAGACCAAGTGAGTCAGTCAGATAACTTAGCTAACTTTAATTTAAATACCCCAAGGATTTGTTCCACCTGACCAGAGAATGAGGAAGGCATGGCCAATGGAGATGTTGCTGATGGGAGTCACTCAACACCCTTTTTTATAATCTTTCAAGTGAAGTGAGTTCCAAAGTTGCTTGAGAATTCAAAGGGTGCTCCCCACATTGGATAAACATTTTCTAGTAGCTAATAGGAATATACCCAGAAGAACTGAAAGCAAGGATGCAAACAAATATTTGCACATCAAAGTTCATACAAGCATCACACGCAATAGCCAAAGGATTGTGGCAAACCAAGTGCCCATCAACCATTGAATGGATAAACAAAATAGTCCATTCATACAATGGAATTTATTCAGTTGTAAAAAGGAATGAAGCCCTGATGCACTTGGCAACCTGGATGAACCTTGGAGACATTATTTTGGGTGCAATAAAGCAGACTCTAAAGGACAAATATTGTATGATCTCACTCATAGGAACTAATCATAATAAGCAAACCCACAGAGTTAGGATCTAGAATATAGGTTACCAGGAGATAGATTGGGGTTATAGAATGGGGAGTGAGTGTTTACCCTTTACAGCATTCTTAGTTAAGCTGATGGTAAAGGTTTGAAAATTAATGTCAATGATGGTAGCACATTAGTGCAATCAGGAGCACTGAACTATATGTTTGAATGTGGTTTAAATAATAAAATTTAGGATGTATATATTACTAGAGTAAAAATTAAAAGATAAATCATAGGACTATACAACACAGTGAGCCCTATTGTAGATGATGGTCTACAGTTAATAGTACAAGACCAGAACGTTCTTTCATGAATTATAACAGAGATGCCATACTAATACTAGGTGGTAATAATAGGGTGGTGTATTGGGAGGAAATAATGTAATTAATGGATAATGGCTAGAACTGTTCTAAAATCCTTTCCTCATTTGTAACAAAGGTTACTCTTGTTAAAACACAGTACAATCGTTTTTAAAATGGGCTAGCATCTTTTGTGACAAATGATCCACACCAATGCATGGTGTTGGTGATGGGGAGGTGCACAGGAATCCTGTATTTCATACATGTTAAACTCATGCATGTTAAACTCATAATTCTCTAATAAATATATATGTATACATATTTTATTGTATTTTTGACATGTGAATTCACTTATTTTCTATGATTTAAGGAATGTAAGCACATAAAAAGTAATGATAAACCTATGAGTTTGGATATACAATATCTACAGACATAATAAGTATCATGTATAATGAAAAGGTGCATGACAGGGATACAGGAAAAGTATGTATATGGACTATAGTTAACATTATAATTAAAATAACATTGCTTTTCAATTGTACAGATATGAAATTAATGCAAATATTTAATAATGGGAAAAATGCCTTTGTGTGTGTGGGGGAGTTATATCAGAACACTATTCTTTCTGTTTGATTTTTCTGTAAATTACACTGCTCCAATTTTTAAATGAAACAGAGGACAGTAGAGAATACTATGTCCTGATAAAATCATGATTTCTAGGAGGCTTAATTATAAATACATATGCACCTACCCTCCCCAAAGTACATGAAACAAATATTGTCAGATTTAAAAGAATAAATAGATGGTCCTAAGTAATAGTAGATTTCAATATACTACTTTCAAAAATGGATGGAACATCTGGACATGAAATCAGTAAAGAAACACAAGCTTTAAATAATACACACATGTAAAATGTCCATAAGAGGGAACACTTCATGTGAGGCTATAGGTGAGCTCTCTACTATCTGCATTAATTTTCTGTATATGAATAAATGCTCTAATTTTTAAAAGTACTCTAATTAGTTGCTGATAATAAAATTTGAGTTTCATGTGAAAAATGGATTTTAGAAAACCTTGTATCCTACACATGAGCTTGAGAACTACCCAATACTTCAAAACATGTGTGCAAGGATTGCCCTTGATTTTAATAAATGGGTTATTTTGGTATTGTAAAATGAAATAGGTCATATCTGTAAGGTGTGCATCACTCTGTGAGCTAATATTTTTCAGATGAACACCACTTTGATATTACAGACTTATGCAGGGGTAAAACCCACGGAAATGCCTAAAAATATAATGGATTTAACTCTGGTAGAATATGAAGTTCATTAATATGGTTTCAGTTTCCAATCTTCCTTAAGAAATTACCACTTGTTGATATTTGGTGTAAAAAAAAATTATTAAAGGAGAATATATATGATTATCTTAAAGCGCTTGTCAAATACTCCTTTTTTTCTAACTATATATCTGTGGAAGGCAATATTTTCTTCATATTCTTCAAGCAAACCAATATATTGGATTTGAATGAATGAAAGAGCATATAGGAGAATTCAACTATCTCCCACTAAACTGGGATTAAAGAGATTTTCAAAATAATTAATCTGTTTCTTTCATCTCATTTTATTCTGGTTTTGGGAAATAATATATTTTTGAAATATGTTAGGAAAGGACCTTTGACAGGGAACTGATTTGTTATGAAAAATTAAGATCTTATTATTAAAACAACAAATTTTTACTGTAATAATTACATAATTATTTAAACATGTGTCACTTTTAATTCTTGATATCTTAATTTTCCATGGATACAAGTTATTAAGGATTTTCAATAGTTCTTTAGAATATAAAAGGGCCCTGGAATCAAAAAACATAAGAATGCATGAATTATGTAAATTCTATTAAATTGTGCTCTGCAGTATTTTAAATTGCTTTAGATGGTGTAAGTTTCTATGTATTTTACCTAATGTTACCCTCTTTTGAGGGTTATATTTCTATAACTATAAAGATCTGGCTCTATTAGATGCCTGGACATCATGCTCCTTCATACTCCTCTCCAGGTATCAAATCTCTCCATGACCCTATGGACCTTGATCCACCCTATATTATTCTTGTAATGTGATGGAATTATTGTAGCCTCTTTCAAATGGAGAAATCCTCCAGAGATTGCTTTTTTGTCTAAAATACTTATAGAAAGACTGATATCGTGGAGTTATTATGAAAGTAGGTAAAGATCTGCTGAGGCTTTGTGAAACATTTGCTGAGCATTCCAAGCACTGGTGAAGCCAAAAATTTCCTGTCCTAAGTAAAGGGGAAATTCTTTTTTCATTGATTTAACTTTTATTATCACTAAATGTTCCCTACGAATGTTCATTCATAATTATGTTGATTTCCTGTAGTAGTATCTGGAGATTTCAATTTTTCAGCCTTCAATTCCACAACTTTCTTTACAGCTCCTTAGCATCTCCCATATTCTGAAATTCTCCTGATTGGCAGCTATTAATAAGCATTTTCAAAAAAATGACAAGTGGGCAACTTTCCTCTGACATGCCTGTGGGAGAAGTAACCCACAATCTGAGGGCACCTAACATTGTCAGATCTCATGTGTGAGGATCTCCTCAAGGCATTTATGCTAATAGTCCCACTCTGTGATTCAACCTCTTTTACTTGCTTTCAGAGGAAAATCCATTCTAAAATATATGCCATTTCCTTTAATTTAATAACTATGCATCAATATTTGCCTGTTTTGTGTGGTGCTGATAATTTTAAATAGTATATGGCTTGCCTTCCCCATATAATGTTCATTCAAACCCTTATAAAATACAATTTTATTTGGATTGCATGATTTATTGATATATTGTAATGTAAATAATTATATTTATAAAGAAAAAAATTAAAATGTATTGAATCAACAGGGACTATGAAACTTTTTGATTACTTCTCTTTTGTAAACAAAATATTCTTTACTAACTTGTTTTAAGCACTAAAACAAATTTATCTAATTTCAAGAGAATAGCAAAGAATCCTTACCAATCAGAGATTAAAAAAACTTGCCATTCTGCAGGTTGAAGTCACTAGTTCCCCAGGGCTCCTGAGAGTTATGACACAAGAGTCCTTCCTAAAAAATACTCATGTTTATAAAGAATCTAGAAGCACAATTGTTCTTAAGATTACAGGTAAACATGAGTTTCCCTGAGAAGTCACTCCTTGAATTTTAGTCAAGCAAGAATGAGGTAGATTCAGTTTTTGCAGTCTATATACCTGAGCATAAGTATTATTCATGTAATAGAAGATAGACTTGTTTCCTTGTTTCTCAGGTATATTTGTATGCTTTAACTCATGTATTTCTTTAAAATGGCTAATGAAAAATTCACTGTGATGCATCTCAAGGTCATTAACACAATTAATTATTTTTGTTCCATGTATAAATTGCTGCTCATAGAGAGTTTGAATATTTCTATTCTGTTTTTATAGGTGATTAGTTTGAAAAATGTACCTGATATATTGCAAATACAGAAAGTAAAATGATACATAAATTGTTAAGATATTGAACTAGAACAACCATTATGAATAAGTACTATTTGAACTAGAATGTAATGTTTAGCCAAAAAATTCAGAGGCAGAAGGGAGTTACCATAGCATTTAATGGAAATCAAACCTCATAATCCAAAACATTCCTACACATATCAATGGCTAGGTTGATATATCCAATGATGTTTTTATTTATGAATGACTTCTAATATTTATTTGTAAGATGTTAGGAACAAGATAACCTCTATATAGATTTTTAATATATATATTTATTTCATGTGTTTAACAATTGATGAGGGATAAGTGATTAAGTATTCCCACTACTTAAAATTGTGAAGAAAATAATTTCTATATTTCCTTTATATAATAAAGAGCCAAGATAAACCCTGAAATCTCTCTCCCTCTTATGCCCAAGGCTATGCATTTAACAATCATGATGCACTCTGAACTACAAGATATATGATAAATGTCGCATAGTAAAAATTGGGAATATTACAGAACAAGTAGAAAAACGCAATCTAAGGACATGTAGGATAGGAAAAAAACTTCTAAGCATAAATATCAATGCACGGTTTTGATAAAGTGAGTTTAAAAATGATCTGGAACTTTGGTTATGTTTAATAAATAACACTTTAGTTAAATATTATCAATGTAAACACTGAGTGTTATTTTAATATTTAATAAAATCTCTGCTTAAAAGACATTCTCTTCATCTTCATATATTGATGATGATAGAAGAAATACTCATAATCAAAAGATTATGATAGAAAAGCAATTTGCCAAAATATATTGCAAGTGCTAGAAATTAATATGAATGTAATTAATGAAAGTAAAAAACAATTATTGTTATCTACATAAGATTCTAACCATTGTATATGATTTAATAATTACAAATGGATTATATATATAAAGAATAAATATACAGTTTCTAACATTTTTATTCTTACTACCCCTTTTTTCTCTGTTTTCCACATATAAAAATAATAGTTCTGAGAGGAGGCTTTTCAAGGTAATTAGTTTTAGAATTTAAAGGATAATTAAGATAGAAATAATATTTATTTATGCTGTGGTGTGTTTCAAAAGTAAAATGGCTGTGGCTACAATTGTTATTTTGAGGGAAAGGGAAAAGATTTCAGTAAAATATAGAAAACACATACGCAAGATGCTTGGACAGAAATATGGGTCTTCCTCAAATATTGTAATTCATGACTGATGAAAAGGAATCTTCCTTTGTAGAGGAGTGATTTCAGAAGGGATTATTTTCTTCGGTGTCTTAGATTCTGTGTGCAGGTTATAAGGTAAATTACAAAGAAAGGAAGGTAACTGTGGTAAATACTGCAACAGGAACCTGGAATCAATTAGATTTTAAGAGAATCAAATCTGTAATTGATGTAAATGTTCCAAATGGGAACATTTGGAGGAGAGGAAGGCTCACACTCATGTGTTATAGAACAACTGAAATGAAGGCACGGTGACACCTGATCCATCTAGTCACCATCATGAAAACAATTCTGCGAAGACTCTCAGAAGCATTCATTAACTATGTTACAGAAACAGATTTTTATTCAGCTGGCCTAAAATTGGGAGATATAAGCAAATATCCAAATCACCTGGTACATGAAGGCAATCACAGCACAGTGTTCAAACAAAAGGGCTGATGCAGAGGATCTGCTATAGAGCATATCTGAGATGACCATTTGCTAAGGAAGGAAATGAGAAAATAATCCCTGCATATGTCCAGGCTGACTTTGAAAAGATATTTTACTGAAATAGTGTAAATGGCTCAATAACTGAAAGGTTTATGAGCCTCATTTTAGATCACTCAATGTATGGATTATCTGACCCTATGAATGTTGACATTAACATATAAGAGAAGAGTTAAGGAAAGAAAGTGAAAAGGGAAATATATGAATTATTCTTAGCTGAATTCTTCATGAGAAACCATATATTGATATCAAGAGTGACATTTTATTTGAGAGTAATATGGATTATCTGCACTGAGTTTTTAGTATTTTCTTATCATTTTAGACTTTGACTATAGGGAGATGGAAACATATTATGGAGCATGGACAATCTCACTATATTCTCAAAATTCCTCCTCATGGATATCTCAACCTCCTGAGAGCTCCAAGTCCTGCAAAGTCTGATGTTCCTAGTAATATATATGGGAGCCCTGACTGGGAATTTTCTAACTGTTATTGTCGTGGTAGGCAATTCACATTTACACCATCCAATGTCCTTTTTTATAGGCAATTTATCCCTCATTGTTGTTGTCAGTGTGAGGCGCAAAGGAAGAGTCAGACAAATTGATGCATATGAAGCAGAGGGCTGCAGCTCACTCAGGCAAAACAGCCCTGAGATCACTGGGACCTTTTCTTTTATTCAGCTTACAATAATGCATAAATTCTCCCCCCCCCAACCTTGCTCTCCCACTATGTTTCTCTTACTACAGCAAGAACACTGCCTTCTTTGGCAGTCTACCAAGGGGCATAAGTATAAACATTGTTTCTAGCCCTATATGCTTTAGTCTATCTAATATCTCAGCTTGGTGCATGAGAGCACTACCTGTTTGTGAGTTCCCAGACAAACTTTCCTGGGAATTCAGAGGGAATTCAGACAATGACATCTGTGTGGTGAGTTCATTTTGCCTTACCTACTCCCACTGATATCTGCAGTATGCAGTGTCCTTGGAGACATTTACTAATGTGTCTCTGCCAGCAAGCATGCTTTTTGAATGCTTAACCCTTTATGCTCTGACTCTTAGCATCTTCTCCAACACCTCATAGACCTTTGCTGCATTTCAGTTACTGTGCCCAAAATGATTGTGAATTCTCTGACAGGCACCAATTTGATTTCTCTTCCAGCATGTGCCATCCAGATTTTCCTGTTAGTCTTCCTTTTATGCACAGAGTTAGCCTTCCTGGTGGTGATGCCCTATGATCACTATGTTGCCACGTGCCACCCTCTGCACTATGGGCTCACCATCAGCCCACATCTGTGCATACTGGCAACTGGTGTCTCATGGGCAAGTGGGTTGCTATTTGCCGGTGTCCACACAGGCACATGTTCAAGCTTCCATTCAGAGTCCAATGTGATCCATCAATATTTCTGTGACATACCGCAAATTTTGAGGATCTTATCTCCAGATGTTCAGTTTTCTAAGTCGATGGCCTTAGCTCTAAGTGTTTGTATTGCATTAGTATGTTCTGTTTTTATGATTAAGGCATATATTGATATATTTTCAATGGTGCCTAGGATGCATTCTCTGGAAGCCTGTAACAAAGCCTTTGCCACCTGTACCCCACAGTTGGCAGTTCTCACTTTGTAATTTCTAGGGTTAATGCTGCCTTCTCATGGCCATGTTCTACACCATGGTACACCCATTCATAAGACCCATCATCTATAGTCTGTGGAACAGAGAGATTAACAATGCTCTACACAGAATGGTCCACAGATATTTTGAGTTCCCAAGCAGGGTTTTTCTTGATTAAACAATTCTAAAAATTATTTGAATGAAGTATAATTTATATGTGATATATGTTCTAAATTTGAATCTACCCATAATAATTGTCTGGGATTTTGTACTCTGCATGTATTTTGTTGTTTCATATGTTTCATGTTCAATTTGTTGTTTCATATGCCAGCTATATATCTACTTCTAATTTTTTCAACTCCATACATTTGTGTAAATCCAATTCTTGTGGAAAACATATTCCACATTTTTAAAAGTGTTTTGAATAACATTTTGGATATTATTGAGTGATGTCAAGGAATAATAACCTTTGGAGACGACCATGTGTGAGTGCCATAATAAGTGCCTACACATTTGAGAGAACTTCAAATTATAGAACACTGCTACCATGGAAGGGAATATTGACAGTTTTAAATAAGAAAACTTAATTAAATTGCCTTCATCTACAATGTCTGAACAATATAAGGTGTTTAAAATTGAGACACATTTGCAGAATTAAGGACACAACTGCAGAATTAAGGACACAACAAGGATACAGCGCTGATATGTGTGTTAAAGATGCATCCCTCTTTCAAAATGGGACTATAAAAACCAGAACTGCAATGCAGAATTTTAACTGGAATCTTAAATAACAGATGTCTCAGGGTCTGAATTCAAGTGATAGCACACATATTTCAAAATGTCAAGTCTCAGCAAAGGTTATCACAGACACAAGGAAATTGTATGTGATGGTTCAGTCAAAGGAGAATATTAAATCATTAGTAACCATCAAGGAGTTGGAATTTAAGACCCCTTGTCTAAGTGGCCAAAAATAGAAAAATTTTCTCTCTTGCTCATAATGCATGCCCATTGTGTTTTGATTATACAAACTTTTAATTTTAATAGAGTAAGATTGAGGTGCATTAAATTACACTTAACCTTTTAGTGCTCCTCCTTATATTATGATAGTGCTCCAATTTCCCATGAATATAAAGCTAGACCATGTATCAGGCTTTTCCACACTAAGTGACAAAGAAAAGACTAGTGTAGATTAAAGAGAGCATTATAATTTGCCTTCATTTGTTTTCTATCTGACATTTAGGTGGAGGATTCTACATTAACCTGGTTTCTACAGGAAAGGGCATGTCCAATACAAAATGGACAGAAATACTGAATGAGTAGTTGTTCACTAATATTGGGGGTTCACTCAAGTAGAACATAGCCTAAGGAAATGGATACAATGCCACACTAATTTAAACTGGTTGTACCAATTGATGCACTCATTGTTAGGGTCTGAGACTTCTCTTTTCTAAACATCCTTGTTCATATTTTATATATTCAGATATTTCAAATGTTTTTATTGCATTTAGTATTTGTATGTGTATAAATATATGTGTATATGTATGTATGTGTATATGAATATACATGTATATACATATATAGAATTTTTCTAAGCTTGAAAGTTTTAATGTACTTTAATGTTAATCTGTAATTGTTTTCTCTGAACTTTCTGTCTATATTTTTTGTGACAGATACATTTTCCTGATTTGTTATATAATCCATGATTATCTCTATATAGTTTGAGGAAAAAATTATCAAAACTCTTCTAATAAATAATAAATATTTTTGCATTGTGGTTTGCATTGTTTCTTGTATGAATAATATGACAAATACAAGTCAAATAGCCTGAAATCATGGAGACATTATCCATTAATAGTCTCTAACTCTGATACATTTTTGACTTATAGTGACCTTTAATATATATCATTTGTGTATACTGATAAGGAGGAGTGAAATTTATTTTTATGCTATATGAATATCCACTGTCCAAGTACCATTAACTGAAAAGTAAATATTAATGAAACTACTCCCTACTTTCTCTGTAATATATTGTGTTTCTAATGGATGACATCTGAAGCTGTGATCTTTAATCTGTAGCATTGTATAATGGAGCCTTAGAAAATGGGATATAAACTGAAGAGGTGAGTTAAAATAATAGTTTTTATGTATTATTTCTTTTTAACTTCAGGAAGGTTGCACTTTCCAGGGAAGGAATATTGATGAAATAAGAATCGCTATATTTCAGTAAACACGACAAAATGTAATTCAAATTTTAGACAGTATTGTGTTTGTTTGGAACTGTGTGCACCCCAGAAAAACATGTTCTTAAAGTTAATCCATTCCTGTGTCTGTGAACCCATTGTAAGTTGTACCTTTTGATGTGGTTATTTCAAGATGTAACCCGCTACAATCAGAATGGGTCTTAATCCTAATAGTGGAGACTTTTATAAGTAGAATGAAATTCAGAAAGGAAAATAAAGCCATAAATGGAGCTGCTATAAGCCAAACATCAAGAAAATCCAGAACAGAATGGAGAGACCAGGAGACACTGCCATGTGGCCAACTATGGCCCAAGGATCATCAGCAACCAGCCAGAACACCACAGTCTTTGGGGAAAAAGCATCACCCTTGAAAATGCCTTGATTTGGAAGTTCTTTTAGCCTTAAAACAATAAGCTAATAAGTTAACATTGTTTAAGTCAACCCATTTCATAAGCATTTGCTGGAGAAGCATAGGAAACTAAAACAAGCAAACTCAAGGAAGTGGATAAATATTAATAGATGTTCAATTAGTTTTTTTAAAAAGTGTTAGCATGCAAAATTTAATCAATATTTAACATAGTATTCTGGCTTTAAACTGTTAATTTGAAAGGAAGAAATAATTATTTTCCAAATCATATTTAGATTTCAGTGAGTAATTATAAAGATAGTTTCAATGTAATGTAAATAATCCAGGATACTAGAGGTTTACTGTGTTTTTCTTTTCATAACCTTTTCTTCTATCTTACAGATCATTGTAATTCTGACTGCCAATGCAGGGACAAGCATGTGTATCAACAGTTTAATACATAATTTCTTGTTTGCACTATAATTCAAAATATCCCATGCCCCTTCTGTGGTGGCCATTTCTGTAGTATCCTTTTTAAGATATGTAAATAAAGTCACCAATCATTAAGAACAGACTGATTCACTTAACCTTCTTTGACTAATAAAATGTGAGCAAAAGTAATGTGTGTGGATTCAAGAGCTAACATATGTACTTCTTTATAGGATCTTTTAAATACACCAAAACATCCACTGACATCCTATATATATGATTCTCCAATAGCTTGCTTTTTGAATGATGATCACACATAGCAAAGCTATAGAAAATGCAAAATGGACGCATGTCATAAGTGGAAAATATTCACTGTGACTCTCAGCACTGACTAAAAGTTTAATCCTTACTGCAAACTAAACAATTGTTAGCTAATACAATAACAAATGGTTTTCTAAAGCAGTTGTATCAACTTATCCACACAAACAAGCAACTCATCCACCTCACTAGCAATTGGGGCATCCAGATATATTTTTCCATCCTACTGATTTTGTGCAGTAACATGTCATTATACATTTTGTTTTCAGTTAATACCAAATGTGAAGAATATATTTCTATATTTAAAATATGGGTATTTACTCCATTTCAGAATTGCTTCCTAGTCTTTAAAGGTTAATTTAAGTAGTTTAAGATATCAATTTTAATGCCTTTGTTTTGGTTCTAGAGAAAGAAATTCTTTGAAATGCAGTCAAATTCAGAAATAATTTACTATTGTGTGTGTTTTTGTACCTTTTCTCTATCTTCCTTCTCCTCCTCCTCTTCCTTTATGTCTATAAAATTGCTTCCTGATTTAAACTACTGAATATATCTGCAAAATTATTATAATACTGTTTTGCTTTCAGTGAAATTTTAATTTTCTCACAAGGTCTGCTCTATCTAGGCACATATCTCTGTGTGTGTGTTTTTTTTGTGTATCTATGTATATACACATATATACATGCATACATACAACATAAAATTTCATGTTTTATTTCTATTAAATTTAAATTTTTATCTTTAGTTGCTAATTATTTCACATCTGATATAATTAATATAAGGTTGAGATCAAGACATATATATTTGCAATGATTTATTCATTATTTACCTGTTTTTGTGTCTAATCAATGCCTAATTTTACATTTAAAATATTACCGTATGTTTTAGTGAACAATTAATGCAAGATTTTTCCAATAAAATATTTATTAATTTTATATATTATACTTTTGCATATAAGATAATAAGGAAAATACTTTAGAATGTCATATTTCTGACAGGTCATTTCAATTAATTTTATAATCTTTTATTTAAAATTCTTTTTTAGTAAAGTTACATGTGTCATCATAGGAAATTTACTCTATATCCACATAAAAGTCATTAGAAATTGTTTAATAAATTTTCAGATGACTTGCCATATTTTATTAAACTTTTTACTTTGATTTGTATTACTTATCATTTCACTAATTTGGCAGCTACCATCATCTTATCCTTTTATATTTTAACTGCAGTGTATCAGCAGACTTGGAAAACCTCACTACTTCATGATATCTTAAGTTCTCTGGAGATTTTTTCTAGTGATTTAACTGGGACAAATTACTAGAAACCTTTTAACAGTTATTGTCATTGTAACCAATCCTGAGCCACACTTTCCAATGTGCTTTTTTATAAGAAATTTATGCCTCATAGATCTTAGCTGAATTTCATTTACTGTTCCGAATCTGATTGTGAATTTTCTGGCAGAAAGTAAACTAATTTTTCTCCCAGCATGTGTTGGTCAGATTTTC
>JAQZBX010019024.1:0-34133 GCA_029593785.1 Cabassous unicinctus
CGCCGCGGAGAGCTGGCGCAGCAAAATGACGCAATAAAGGGAGACGCAGAGGAGAGACAGAGACACAGCAGACCAGGGAGATGAGGTGGCTCATGGAATTGAGTGTCTCTGTTCCCGGGCCCTCCTAACAAAAACAATAAGCAGCGGGTGGAGAGAGAGAGAAAAAAACAGTATATGGATAAAAGAACGAATTGTGGGGTGAAAATGGGAGGAATTTTTTTTTTTAATGACTATATTTTAACCCCCCTGCCTAATAAATTTCACGGGCAAAGAGACAAATGAGGTAGGGACTTTAGCCCTTCCAACATTTTATTATGTTCATTCTTCCCATAAAGAGAGGCAGTGAAGGGTAATTTTTGAGTGGATGTATTTATAATTTGCTATATAAGTGCTCAAGAGAGGAGATAAGGATGGAGTTAAGTGTGTTACAAGAGAAGAACATGGCCTTCATTCTTTGTTTATGATTTGATTATTTCTGTTGCCCTAGATACACATCCAAAGTATCACTATTACTAGGACCAGAGTTTATGTAAGTGCCAAATAAATGAACAAAAGCACCCCGTTAAAATTCCTCTCAAATGTTGTTGTGTATCTTAAGAGAACAAGTGTATCTGTGTACTGTCTTGCTACATCAACATAAACTTGACAAATATTAGTGGAGACTGACAGAATTTAGGTTTGGCCTAAAACTCTTAAGGCAGGGGTTCTTAACCAGGGCTCTACAGAGGGTCTGTGGAAAGATTTCAGGAGGTCCATGAGCTTGAATTGAAGAAAAAAAAATCATTATATTCTCTTATCTCTAACTGAAATCTAGCATTTCCTTCACTTAAGAATGTATGCAATAAATTATAGTAGTATTCATTTCATATCACATTACAGTTGTTGCCTATCTCAAAAAATCGCTTACACTCATACATACTTCGAAATTATGGTAGTAGTTATACCAGACACTAGATCACACGTGATCACTGTCCTGCTGTGTATAAACTATTGTGCAACATAGTTGGCCAGCTGTCTGGCAACACAGAATAGTCATCGCCACTTGTTGCTTTTTACACAGACATGCATTGGCAGCAAAGACTCTTCCAACAACCCTGAAAGAAGTTTTATCAGCAGCCATAAAAGTTATCAACTTTATAAAAAAAAAAAAAAAGTTCTCCAAATCATCGTATTTTTAAAAGACAAGCACAAAAACAACCACAAGGCGGGGGGAGAGAGGGGAAAAAAAAGAAATATGAGCAGAATATGAAGTCCTTCTCTACCACGCTGAAGTGTGCTAGCTCTCAAGAGGACAAGTGTTGAAGCTTTTATTCGAATCAAGGGCAGAAGTTTCACTTTGTCTGAAAGAAAAAGAAAACCCACTCTTAGAACATTTTGGAAGAAAGGATTTTATCCACGAGTTGGCTTACCTGGCAGATCTTTTTCATCATATGAATGGGATAAATCTTTCCATTCTAGGTCGTGAAGTCACCATTATGGATGCAACTGAAATATTACAAGCTTTCTTGGCTAAGTTACCAATATGGAAGAAGAGAATAGAGGCCAACATTCTTGCAAACTTAAGCAATGTTGGAGGAAGTGCTTTACCAAGATGGAATTGACATACAAATTTCTCTGCCTTTTTTTTTTTTTAAGAGATCTGCAAACACTTGGAAACATTACAGAACTCTTTTAAAAGTTATTTCTATCTTGATGGCATGAAAATCGAACCACGGATCCGCTATCCTTTTCTTGCTGATATAAACTGTATCAAAGATGTTGACTTAGCCAAAGATGAACTCATTAATCTTAGACAAAAACTTGGTTACAATTGGAATTTAACTCAAAAAGCTTTGGAGAATTCTGGTGTTCCCTGGGAGAAGCCTATCCTTGTCTGGTGAGCTAAGGAAGCTTTGATTCCATTTGCAACAATATATCTTTATGAATCAGTATTTTCAACACTTGTAACAATGAAAACTCATTGTTACATTGAAAAATCAAACTCAATTAGGTGTCCAACATGATATGCATGTTGCTTTGTCAAATGCTACACCACAGGTTAATATTCAAGATAAACATCAGTCTGCACATTGACATGTCTTTCAAAAATAAAATTAAACTTTCATATTTTTTGTATATCTGGTCTTTTTATTATTTTTTATTTTTTCACCTGAGATGGCTCCCTTGTCTGTCTGCTCACTGTCTCTGCTCATTGTGTCTGCTCATTGTCTGCTCATGTTCTTTAGGAGGCACTGTGAACTGAACCCGGGACCTCCTATGTGGGAGGTGGGTGCCTAACCACTTGAGCCACATCTTCTCCCCGCTTGTTGGGTCTGCGCGTCGTCTTTAGGAGGCATCAAGAACTGAACCCAGGACCTCCCATGTAGGAGATGGGTACCCAACTTTTCTATATTTTTGAAGTATTGGATGGTTTAATGTGTTAAAAAATATATATTTATGTATAGTATTATGTTAGTAACTGTATTTCAATATATGTAACTGATTTCCTTTGTAATATTATTTTATGCATTTAAAAACATTCTTGTGGGGATGTGTTGGTGTGGGTGTGGTATATTTATTAATACACAGTATAGCATGGATTTAGTATGATTATTATTTTGATGTAGTGTGTTCTCAGTGCAGTAGATAACTGCCTGCAAAAAGTTGGTAAGAATGATGGAGATGGTTTTATGATGCTGTGGGAAAACTCGAATTTCTACATTTGCCGAAAATGAGCATTTGAACAGATGCTGAACTGTTAGGTTATCAGGTATTGAAATTATGGGAAAATTGTAAAACATAATTTTGAGTAATCCTAAAACTTAATTTAAAGACATGTCAATGTTGAGTGTCATAAAACTATCTGCCGCTACATTCTGAGAAGTGGGCCGTGGTTTTCACCTGACTGACAAAGGAGTCCATGGAACAAAAAAGGTTAAGAACTGCTGCTCTAAGGTATCCAATGTTAACTCCTTTTTTTTTTCAGCTGTTAAAAAACCTTTATTGTAAAATTGTGAAAGAAATAGAAAAATAGATTGAAAGAAATTACAAATTTTAAAAGAAAGTGTAAGGCCAGGTTAGATTTAATATAATCAGTTATAAGAAATAAAGAAACAAACATTTATAAATGTAAATAATAATTCTATTATAACAGAAATTATACAATAATTTTAATTTTTATATTACAGCTCTAACTATTGGACATAATAATCTCTAAAAATGAAATAAATTATTAGCTTAGTTATTTAATTTCCATTTAGGCCATAATTCTTTCTGGATAACCCAATTCCTATTTGGGAATTCTTCACATCTTATTCGAATGAATTACTGCAGAAACAATATGCCATCTCATAATTTTATGAGACAGAAAAACTCAAAATCTTTTTCAACAGTAGTCATGCTAAATCATTATTAATCCAGATGGGTTATTTAACGAGTATGTATAAGAAAGGGTTAAAGAAAAATGAAATATCACCAAAAAAAATCTCCAGTCTCCTCAATTACAAGCAAGTGTTTATTTTGCATGAAGAAACTTACAGAATACCAATCACAGGAACAAATTGCTAGTTGTACTGAGTAATTATTGTTGATATACTATAATATTGTTATTTTACATTTATTTGGTCTACTCTAGCTCTTTTTTGGTTACTATTTGCATGGAATACCTTTTTCCAACCTTCCACTTTTAACCTGGTTGTGTCCTTGTCTGAGGTGGGTCTCTTGTAGACAACATACAGACAGTTCATATTTTTTAATCCATTCTACAGTCTATGTCTTTTGATTGGGGAGTTCAATCCATTAACATTCAGTGTTGTTATTATAAAGGCATTACTTATTTCATCCATTTTGTCCTTCGGTCCTCTGTTGTCATACCATTCTGTTGTCTGTCTTATCCTTCAGTTTACCCTTTCTAATAATCTTCATTTCTACATTCTTCTCCAAGTCTCTTGCCCTTGTTTTTTTCCTTTCAGGCTGCAGCACTCCCTTTAGTATCTCTTGTAATTCTGGTCTTTTGGTAACATATTCTATCAGTTTTTGTTTGTCTGTGAAGACTTTGAACTCGCCCTCATGTTTGAAGGACATCTTTGCTAGATACAGAATTCTTGGCTGGCAGTTTTTCTCTTTCAGTACCTTAAATACATCATACCACTTTCTTCTCTCCTCCATGGCTTCTGATGAGAGGTCTGCACATAATTTTATCGAGTTTCCCTTGTATGTGATGCTTTTCTTTTCTTTTGCTGCTTTCAGAATCCTCTCTTTATCTCTGATATTTGTCATTCTGAATAGTAGGCATCTCAGGGTTAGGTCTATGTGGACTTATTCTGTTAGGGGTGCATTGTCCTTCTTGGATATTGATATTTATGTCCTTCATAAAAGTTGGGAAGTTTTCAATCATTTCCTCAAATATTCTTTCTGCCCCTTTTCCTTTCTCTTCTCCTTCTGGGACACCAATTATGTGAATGTTTGTGCATTTCGCGTTGTCATTCATTTTTTCCATTCTCTTTCTGTTCTGTCTTTTCCAATTCAGGTCTTCTGCCTTCAAAGTCACTAGTTCTGTCTTCAAGCAATTCAAATCTGCTCCTTTGTGCCCCTAATGTGTGTTTAATCTTGTCCATCGTGTCTTTCATTCCCATAAGGTCTGTTAACTTTTCTTTGCAGGCTTTCTAATTGTTTTTTATGCTCTCCCAGTGTCGTCTTAATATCCTTTACTTCCTTAGTAAATTTCTATAAATTTTTTGAAGTGATTTAGGAGAGTTCTATGATTATCACTGATTGTCTTAAATCCTGCATCTCTTCAGGATATTTGGTTTGTTCTTTTGTCTGGGCTTTCTCTTGCTGTTCCCTAGTATAGTTTGTAATCTTTTGCCAATGTCTAGGCATCTGACTATGTTGATGAATTTACTCTGATGGCCAGTTTCTTTGTCTTGCCTCCCCCCACACACACACACCACTTTTCTTTGATATTTGGTTCATCTTATTCTCAGTCTCTAAAATTGCCCAGCTTAAGTTTTCAAAATCGGGCCAGGGACTCAATCATGGGGTGCAGATTTTCTCCCAGGGGTTGGATACGGGTTTTGTCCGTGCAAATTCCAGACTGGTCAGCAGATGGCGCTTATCAGCACACCAACACCATTTCATAAGGTGTTTCATTCCTGGCTTTCCTGTGTTCCTGTATTGACTCTCCAGAGTGGAAATTCAAAGTGGGCTCTGGTGGCCGAATTCACTGAAGAAAAGCACCCCAACCTCTCCTCCCTTTTCCCTTGAAACAGCTGACAGGAAGGAAGATATCTGTTCCCCAGAGTTGGCTGCAGCGAGCCAGGGGTTTTACCTAGCTTAAGATCTCCCAGGCTGCCACGTGGGCTTGGTAACTCAACGTTTGTTGTTTTCAGCTTCTTCGTTTCTCTGTCTCTCACCCTTCTGGGAGTTGTCTAGTGCTGTCCTGGTTTGCTGACCCCGAAAGCAGGTCCCTTGGACAGCTTTTGGCTCTTTCTCCATTGTTTTTGTGAGAGCATTCAGCTCTGCCTGTTAATGGGTCGCCATCTTCCCACAATCCTAGCTAACTCCTTTTAAATGGCAAGTGGTTGGCCTCTGTTTAAGTAACCACAATGATATGGGGCAGTTTATTTCATCTGTGGATATAACTCAAGTAGCTGTTTTTGCCCCCAGATCCCTAGAACTGAATACAGTATCCTAAATAGATTCTGTCCAATAAAACATGAATCCAGTGAGGACTGGGCAGGTAAGTAACAGACAGCATAAGTTATATGAACTGGACATGGTAGCAGTAGCTCACCTCATAAAGGGACTAACCAAGTGAATAAGAAGCTGTTTGAAAAACCTTAATTTTTTTTCCTAAAGTTATTTTTAATTCTATGGAAACATTTTCATTAACAGTAATTTACATTATTTTAAGTACTAGAATTATAGTGGCAAGTGTTAGGAGCTTTTTGAAATGTACAGTTGTTACATGTAAAACTATAAAATGACACACGAGTCACACATGGTTATATCCATGTAGCAATAAACAAGTCTTTCAATTGTTTTTTCATACTTTATAACTATTGTATTTCTGTGGTGTGAGTATATTTTAATACTTGTATTAATTGGCCAAACGAAAGCGCTGATAATCTGAGATGCCAAAGAGTCATTATGGTATAGATGCAATTGAATTAAGTAGCCGGCCAGCACTTAGTAAGTTACAATGATCATATGTGCAAACATGCATGAAGTTGGGCTTTACCTGATGGCAGTTCAGGTCTACTGTTTTTGGGTGTTTTGATTTATTTTGTTTTCAATTCTCTCTCAATTATCCTTAACAGTATTTGCTACAGCATCTTTAGCCTTTGAAAATTAAATGAAACTACTAAAACCACCATCTTCCCGTTTTCCCATTAAGGACTAGAACAGAAGTAGGCAAACCACTGAACACATAGCCTGCTTTAATGTAGTCTGGGGAGTTAATGTTTTGAACTTAAAGCTCTGAAAACAAATAATGCTTAAATGATAACCAGTAAGCCAGAGATCCAGTATATAGAAAAGGGGGAAGCCAGCTTCACCTGGAGTCAGAATACAAGTATTAAGAAATGGTTGATAAATAGGCAAATAATTATATATACCCATGTCACAGCCAATAGAACTATTTGTATAGGGTTTTCCAGTCATTGACATAGGAAGAAAGTGTAAAAAAGATAAGAGGATACATCACAACAAGAAAATACAGACATAATAACTTGGATTTAATACATCTGTATTGGGTGTTGTGCATAATCTCACTCTTACCTACTGAGTGCTAGGTAGTTACTTGTATAATATTTCTCTGAAGTGTATAACACTGGAAATATCCTTATTAGAGAAATAGAAACTAATTGGCTAAGTACATTATATGAACCAAGGCTTGTATCATGCTCACTAATTTGTAATGACACAGGGAAGAGAACTGTATATTATGCCTATCCCATGTTACATACAAAGAATCTGGTGTTTGAAACTTGATTCCTTAGACTATCTCCATTCTTCAATAAGACCATTTTTTCAATCATAGCTGGGTTGACAGGATACTAATGTAACTTAAATAATCATTTTGGTAGCAGTAGCAGTTTTACCTTGAACACACTATTTTTGACTGTATGCCAAAATTTAAACATGGCTCTGTACATAAGCACATTCCCGAAAAGGAGAATTTATTTAATGAGGCATTAATGAGTAATGTATATTATCCTGATATTTCACAGGAAAGTCTTAGGAGGGAATTTAAATTGCAAAAATATCCCAATTTGTTCAGATTCTCTAAGTTACCTCCAAAGTTTTTTTTTCTCACTTGCAACTGCCCAGTCTTTCTAAAAGTTTCCTCCTTTAAGTTATCATCTTATGGAACACAGTTTAGTAATTTTGGGCCCTATGCAAGCTTAGCCAAGGCTCTCTTTGTGAACTCCAGCACTTTCACTCAACCTACTCATTAATCAAGGTAATAAAGAGTTGTAAACTTTCATCATAAATAGGTGGAGGAGAACTTAAACTTGCAATATGTTATTTCAGAGCCTGAATGTCTTGCATGAATAACACAAAGCATTTGTGAAACAGGTTTTTCTGTAGAAAGGCCAGTTTCCATCTAGCACATTTCATTTAGCTATCTTCCATTTAATTCTACAAAGCCTACAGTTTGCAAGAGAACCTGGGACCAGCCAAAGAAACTCTGGCGAGCAAGCTCAAGCTCACTGTAGTTACCTCTAAAGTAGTTCTGAAATTGTGGATCTTTCCTAGGGCAACCTGCATCAGAATTACCATGCTGCTTGTTTGAAGTGCAAATTCCTCACAAACCAACCATGTCAAAAATCAATCCTTTGAGAGGTGAAGGTTTTTCTCGTTTGTTTTTTATTATTGAAATAATGAAAATGCTCTAATAAATGAAGTGATGAATACATAACTGTGATTATACCAAATACCATTGATTGTACACTTTGTATGAATTGTATGCTTTATTAATATGTACCAATAAAGTTAGGATTTTTTTTTTTTTTAACAAATCACATTCTGAAAGGGAGCTGTGGTCAACAGAAATGTTTCTCTTTTGGGATACTGAAACTGCAGTGAAGAGATAGTTTCCACTTTTAAAATACAAATAGGAATAACAGTACCCAGGAGTATTGGGTTCCTCATATGGTATGTTTATGTTTGAGATCATTGATTTTAAGAAGCTATGAATTTACAGTGCAGTGTACTACAGGGAAAGGAGGGAGAAAAGAACAGTGCTATTTTCAGTTGCACACAGAATTGTACCACAGCAGGGCTTTGACAGTCTCTCCTTTTCTAATCCTGTTGCTGAATAGGAAGACTACATAATTAAAGGTAACTTTATATTTTAAGAAGAGATTTAATTGCAGGAAATAGAAGAAAAAGAAAATACCACTTCCAAAGATGTAAATTTAGGGGCGACATTCACCTGGCCAAACGAATTAAAATACTGACGGGATTAACAATCCTTTAGAAATTTTCTATCTAAAAAGTTACATATCTGCAGTGTGTTCACTATGAAACTGATACTGCTACCCAAGTGACCATTGTTTTTAGTTACATTAGTATCCTGTGACCCCAGTCATAACTGGAAAAACGGTCTCAATAGAAGAAAGGAGGTAGATTGTCTAGGGGATTCCAGGTACAAAAACCGGGTTCTTTGTACAAAAGGAATATATCTTAAGTACCTCAAAGCATGGATTAAGACGATTGATGAATCAAAGCCCTTCCATCTCTGATGATTTATTGCAAATTATTTACAATGAATTAAAAAAACATTCCCTCAGGGAGAGACAGCACGTCAGCCTGACTTCTGTAGTCATTCTTGTACTTTTAAAGACATTCTTTACCAGCCAAGACAATAAACATTTCAAGATCCCAGAAAATGAGCTTTGATGACCTGGATGTGAATCTCAATGTGCGAGAGATGCATCCCTCTTCCCCAAACACGCAGGCATTCTTGACCAGTTTTGTGCCGGGGACATTCTCTACAGCCCCGTAAAGGCTACGTATTTCTACCTTCAGATTCCTGATTAGGAATCCCTGCCAAATGTTAAGATTCTGCTAGAGGGGTGATAAGTAATGAGGCCTGCCACTAATGCTGTTTCAGCACTGTTACGGGGCACGTACGTCGCGTTATTCTAGCTTCCCGCTAGAATGACCCCTAAGCTCAACTGACCTTGGAGAAACTCGCTTAAGTTGCTAAGGTAAGAACCGACAGTGATAGACGTCGAGATACAGATATATACCCACACACCTTTAGTAAAGAACAAAGAATTTCAGTCCTCTTGAAACCGTCTACTATTCAAAAAGAGGGAAATTTTCCTCATCCCAGTATGACCTCTTGTGGAAATAAGCCTTTTTGTTTCATTGCAGTCTCTCGGTAGGCTGGTATTTTCCCCTCGTGAACAATATGGAGTTATCCAAACTCGCTCGCTCTCTGGAAGAGTGACCTGTGAGTGGCTGCACAGCAGATGCAAACTCGAGGCTTGGCCGCAGGCCCGAGAGAGTCGGGCCCTGGCGTTCCAGTCGGGGCAGCCGGACGGGCCGGTGCGGTTAAGGGCGTAGCCCAGTCTGCTTCCTGCTTCACCAGGGGCGCGGCCCTTTGGCCGGGGGAAACAAGCAATATCCGCCTGGACCTGAATCCCGCAGTAGGCGTTGGGAAGAGGTTGCCGGAGAGCCCTCTGTTCCCCTGCTTCAGAGGCTGTAAGCCATAGGGCCGGGTCGTGCCTGCGGCAAAAAAAAAAAAAAATCGTAATCTGACCTAGTCCTGGTGGTCAGGAGAGAAGAAAAGACGAGCCCGAGAGACCGCCCCTGCCTTCCTGGCCGGCGCAGGCAGCTTTACCTCCACCCCCGCCGCCGCCGCCTCATCTCACAGGAGCTGCAGAAACGCACTTCCTCCGCGTGGGCCTCCCTCCACGCCTGGCTGAGGCGGCGCAGAACATACGCTTTGCCCGGTCCACTTCCGCCGAGCGCTTTCTGGCCCATAGATTTAGTTTTATCAAGATTCAGGGTCTCATTTTCCTCCCTTTATCCGTTTAACCCCTTCCGCACCTCCTCCCCTCCAAAGAAAGCAGTATGGTGCCACTTCCAACTTTCCCTGGCAGTGACGCAGTCTGCTTACTGATCCCCGCTAGCCGCCTTCCCAAAGGGCTGTTAGCAGCCAGTCTGTCCTTTGTCCTGAGCCGGGAGGAAATTACCGTTCTTTATTCATGATGCTGTCTATGAGAGGCAGGAGCAATAATGGCCCCCCTGTGGGACATACCGGCATTTGAATTCTGGCTACCAGTACCACCCTTTACCAACTGTGTCCAGCTTGAACCTCTTATTTGTTAAATTAGGTTGATGAATCAAATAAGATCATGCAAAGCCCTTTGAACAATATTGGCATAGAGCAGTACCTGCCATAAATGTGAAGTAAAAATGAAAAAGAGCTGTGGAGATTTATCGAGCCCCCCATAGAAGGCACGAGAATGGCCTTTGCCCACTCACCTGAGGTCAAAGAGCAGGTGTTTGACATGTTTGTCCTCTTTCCCAAGAAAGCTTTCAGGCTGATACCTACGTATGTTTATGTTTTGTTGTTGTTGTAGCTTGTCTCCTCCTTTTTCCCTTTTGCAGGGCTTTGTACTGGATACGTGTTTTTTTTTGTTTGTTTGTTTGTTTTGTTTTGGTTGTACTAATCACTGTAGTAGCTGCCTGTACTTGTGATAATTTATAAGAGAATGATGAAGAATTAGAGATATTATCTTCCACAGGAAATAAACTCCAAACGTGTGACTCACTAGTGATCCACCGAGTCTGGAGATGTTGAGGAATAATAACTTTTCCTTTCCAGGCTGAATTATGGACTTGGGTTTCAGTTGCTTTCTGTCATCCCTGCAGGGCTCATAAATCCTTAGCACTTCAGACGCTGACTCTTCTCAGTTGCCGACCTGTAACTGAAACTGAATCATATCACCAATCCACAGTGAAATTAAATCCCATCACCAGTTGAAGAGTTGGAGTTTCCTTATACTTTAGAACAGTTAACTCATTTTTGCAGTTGGAATGGAAAAGTTTATATGAAATTTAAAAATACAAATAATCTATGGTAATAAAAAATCTATGGTAATAAAAAATCTATGGTAATAAAAAAGAGAGGTTAGTTTTGAGGCAGCATTGATGAGAATGGAGCATGGGGACCTGGGTTGTCATTACACAATTCTGTATAATGTAAATATTCATCTGGTATAGGCTAAAGATTTATTCACCTATGTAAGCTATATCAATCACAGTGAAAAAAGTAAAACAAAAATGAACTGGAAATATAAGCATCATATATAGTTTAATGAAATAAAGTACAATGTAATCCCATTTTTGTAAATATTTGTATATATATTAATGTATGTGGAAGGATATGTACCAAAATGTTAATAATTTCCTCTGGCTGTTGGGGTAATGGAGAGTTTTACTACTTCTTTCTATGTCTTTTTTAAAAATATTCTGCAGTGACCATGTATTGCTTTTGTAATAATGAAAAACAGAAGTTATTTTGTAAACCCTCTGTGTTCTGGTAGCTAACACCTCAGTTTTCATAGAGGAACACATACTGTCTGGTAAATAAAAAATAGAAACGTAAGCATGTTGTTTAGAAATCTGGAGTTACTTCTAAAAGATGTTGACTCTGGAGAAGGTGTAGGGTATTGTCTTGTTCCTTTTCATTTTAAGTTCTTGGGTATGGGTTTTTCTTTTTTTAATAATATGCATGTTTTACTTTGCTAAATAAATTTTAAAAGATAAAATATGTCTCTGTACAATTTTTTAAAAATTATTTCCATCCAGGGTTACCCTACCCTTAACCTTATAACTGAAAGGCACTTTTGAATAGCACTATCAGGAAGAGTCAAGTTTTGAATTGCTCAATATAAACCATGAGGTTTCTTTCGTTGTTTTGAGATAGAAGCAGCTTCTCAATCAAAACTGCCTCCTGGGTTTAGGGGAGGGCCCTCTGGTTTGAAGCCATTCCTACTTATATGTCTTATTAAAACAGCTGAAAAGTTACAGCTTGTGTATCTGGTGCCCTCTAGTGCATTATTTGTAAACATCAAAAGTATAGGTTACTCTTGCTGGGCTAACGAAGAGGGGGGAAAAAAAACTTCAGTTCACCTTCCCAGTGGGATCCTTTTTCTGCTTTTGCTGACATCCAAAGAGACTTAGCCCTTTCTGCACCTACAGGTTTATTTTCTAGCCCTGACACTCACCAGGCTGTAACCTTGCACTAGTTTCTTCATCTTGCTAGGCTACAATTTCCTCATCTGTAATATGAGGATGATGATCATAAGTATCATATAGGATTCTTGTGAGGACTAAATGTTAAAGAGTAACCAGAATTTGTTGTTTGTTTTTTTGTTTGGTTTTTGTTTTGTTTTGTTGTTGTTTAAGCCTAATCTTACTGAGTCAGTTCATGCCATTTGTGAAGTCTGGGAACATGTTAAAGTTCTTTTCACCCTTCACAGTTCCTATAATTACACACCCTCAAGAAATATTTGTCTTGTTTTAATGTTCCAACTAAATAGTCATATAATAGATCCTTGAAAACATAGGACAAGATGTATAATGACAGAAAGGTAAAGTATTAATTACTATAAAACATTGGAGATTTGGATTCAATTTTCAATTCTTTAAACCAGAGGCTCCAGGTGTCTTTGTCTGGATTAGTGTTCTTGAAAGGGCTCTCGGCTGTGGACAGGAATTATGTTGTTATCAATATACAAGTGTAAGTGGTATAATTGACTTTATGGAACCCGTGTGAATCATGATTTACAAAATCAATAAGAGTAATGGATTCCAGAATCCTGCCCTCATCCATTTTTATCCACTTCCAGCATTGCTTAGGTTATACAGCTCAAATGTACACTAAGAGACCAAGAGATACCTTCTCTATCCAGATATTCTAGAAAACCATCTACAATCCTTTCCCTTCACTGACAGGCATGGACTTTGGTGCTTAACACCATTACCTCCTGGGCTCCTGAAGGAACCCAGTTACCTAAGGAAAGCAAGGGATGCTTCTGACCCCCAAGTCTTTAGTTGGGCTCCTGTATATAATCAGTGCCTCGTGGTTCTTTTTCTTATGTTCCTTATTGTCTCTCCTTCCCTTCCTTTGCCTGAGTGTTAAGCCATATTAATTTTTCTCACAAACAGCTACCAGTTACACATTTATTCAGCCTCTGTTATGTGCCTGGATACCCTGCTAAACATCTTACATATATTATTTCTAGCTTTCACAATCACAGTCTATAAGGAAGAGCATGTTATTTCCATTTTCCAGAGGAGGGAATTAAGCTAGGTCATACAGATAAGAGGCAGAGCCAGACTTCCGACCTGAGTTTGCATTTTCCAGAAAGCCCACCTATCTAGCCCTACCATGAAATAATTATAACTGTGATGTCTCACGTTGCTTAACAGCTTGCACTTTTCCAAAAACTGGCCTGTGAGGTATCTCATTTTCTCTTCGAGAAGACCTTTGGCATCATCAACTGAGCCTCCAAGATGGGGAAGCAAGTTCTTTTCTTGCAGATTGCAGCTGTTATTATTTACCCCCCAGGGAAGAAGCTGCAAGATTTACAGCTGAGAATACTGAGACCTGGCTGTGCAAGCACATAAAAGAAATGGTGACAAAAGGGGGGAGGGATGTCACACTGTCCATCACCCGTCACAGTGCATTGCATGGTGAGCTCCCGCACTGGATGCTGTACACCAGAGCCAAAAGTGCTTGCTTGGCTGACAAATCCACATTCAGCATTCCTTCAAAAAGCCCAACCTTCTCAGCACACATGCTCATTCACGCCTGTGAATGATGTGGTCTCTCTTAACTGAGTTTCCTCTCTTTAACTCTCTGCCACCCCGCCCCAACTTGCTCTTGACCTAAAAAGCTTTCTTCTGGTTTATGCTTTTACCTCTTTGTAGGATCCCAGTAATTGTGTGGGTGGAAGATTATAAATCAAAGCGGCAGACATCAGTGTAGGGAAGGGGCCGCCCGGAGGGTGGAAGGGCCACGCAGCTTAAAAACAAATGAGCTTCTTCCTGGGGGGGGGGGCGGTTGTTGTTTTTCAGGGACTGCTTTCTGGCTGGGCACTTCACCAGATGCTAAGATTTCAGGAACTTTTAGAACAAGCACCTATGAGAGCTGTCCTTGTATGCGTCTTCTGCAGGAGTTTCATCAAAACATGGGGGTCTGGAGGTTCTATTAAACTAAAGTTTCTCCTTTAGCAAAATAGGTCTCATAAAGTAGCATAATGTTATTTTCTATTTTCTCCATAAATAAGAAATTTCACAAAATGTCAGAAAGACTTAGATTTGAGAGCTCTAACTAGAGAGAAAACAAATCTTGTCAATTCTCAATTATCTGTGTGAATTGGAGAGGATCCAGATCAGAGAATTCCATTGGGACTTTGATTTACTATTCATTTACATTTGGCTTTAGGAGGCATTTTAGAGTTAACATTTTAATAAGAGTGTCTGCGGTTCTGAGAATTTACAACTGTTTACTGCAAATAACAAAACTACTCAGTGAAGATGCTGATAGGGCTGAAATACTGTCAAATTAACTTTTCCATCCTCTTGGACAAATTCTGGTCAGTGAGGCCTGGGAACAAAATAGGCTTTAGAATCAGACAAGTTTTGCTGCTGTGCAACTTTTCAGATTCCTCATTTGGAATATGAGGGGAGCAGATGTGGCTGGAGCGGTTGAGCACCTGCTTCCCACATGGGAGGTCCCAGGTTCAGTCTCCAGCCCTGGTACCTAAAAAAAAAAAGAAAGAAAATTGGGGAAAATGAAAGAAAAATCAAGATCCTTGACCCTGAAATCAGAGAATGCCCTTGGGAATTATGAGAAAATTCTCAGACAAAACCAAGAACTATATCCAGAATTCAATCAGGTATTTTTTTAATCTTCAAGTAGCATCTGGGTGGGTTGCAAACTTCCATGAGTAGAGCAGAGCTGCCCTTAATCACTGAGGGGGAATTTGGTCCTTGTGCCTATAAACAAAAGAAAGCTTCACTAACTAAACTGTAAGATCTTTCCAAGGAATACATACATTCTGAGGGTCAGGAGTTGGAACACTGTTCTGCTAGATGTTTAAATTTGGTATTACTTAGGATACAGTTTCAACAAAGAGACCCCAAAATACACTGGTGGTTTAACAGTGTCAGGGACTCAGGTTTCCTTCTCTCATTGCCTTCTATTTCATAATTCAAGAAAGCTGCTCCTGCTCCTACCCTCATATGTAAATTCCAGCAGACAGAGGAAAGGTGAAGATTCGCTCTGCCTTGTTAAGATCAACAATACAGATGTTACATCACTTCTACTTCCATACCAGGGAGGCTGCTAAACTAATCTTTAGCTTAGTGACCATGTGTCTAGTTAAAAATTCTATTACTATGTAAGAAGAGAAGTACAGATTAGAGGACAACTAGCAGTTTTTGCCACAATTCCCTTCCTGGTTTACCAACCTAAACCTACCTGATTATTCAAAGTACAAGCCGTTAAACTTCCTCATCTAAAGAAAATGTTGAAAACTAGAGGCAGTTTTACCTCCTCTATTATTTTTGGATCGCACAGGTAACACATGTTCATTCTAGGGGGAAATAATAGAAAACACAAATCAGTAAGGACTTAAGAATTAGCATCATGAAACTCCATCACCAATGATAACCATAAAACCACTGTTAGGATTTTGATGTCTTTCCTGATGCTCGCTAATACAAATGTAGTCGTGTAAGTAAGGAAGAATCCCTTGGTGGTTGTTGACATTACAGGATGATGCTGATAACAATGGACCTGTATTATCATGTGTTGGGTGGAGTGGGGAAAGGACTTTAACCTGTCATACAGTTAAATTGGAAGACTTGGATTTTGTTCAACCCTTTTTTTTTTTTTAGGAGGTACCAGGGATTGAGCCCAGACCTCGTACATGCAGAGCAGATGCTCAACCACTGAGCTATACCCACTCCTCTAGTCCTACCTCTTAACTGACCAATGTGACCCTGAGAAAGTAACTTAATTTTTTTTTTTTAGGCAAGCATAAAGCATTTGCTGTATTGAAATCTTTAGTTCTAAGCAGTACAGCATTACAGAGCATAATTTTAACACTTAGTTGCAGGCTTTTTTTTTTTTTTTAAGATTTACTTTGTTTACTTATCTCTCCCTACCCCATCATTGTTTGCCTTGCTATGTCTGTTGTCTTCCTTGTTTCTTTAGGAGACACCAGGAACTGAACCCAGGACCTCCGATGTGGGAGGGAGGCACCTAATCACTTGAGCCACCTCCATTCCCTGCTTTGTTGTGTCTCTCATTATGTTTTTTCTTCTTGTGTCTCTTGTTGCCTCATCTTGTTGTGTCAGCTTCCCGTGCCTGCTCATCATGTCAGCCCCCTTTCTTGCTTGTCTTCTTTAGGAGGCACTGGAAACCTCTGCTCCTTGCTTTTTTGTGTCTCATTATGTTTTTCTTCTTGTGACTCTTGTTGTGTCAGCTTGCCATGTCTGCCCATCACACCAGCTTGCTGTCTTCTTTAGGAGGCACTGGGAACCAAACCCAGGACCTCCCATGTGGGAGGGAGGCACCCAATGGCTTGAGCTACCGCCGCTCCCTATATATATTTATTTTTAATTTAAAATCTTAATGTTTCCATTTTTCCATCTGTGGAATGAAAATTAGTTACACTTGATTTTCCTAATCCTCATCCCCATTATAAAATAGTTATGAGAATTAAATATCCCTTCCTGTATTCCTTCAAATATTCTTGGGTGGGCACTATGTGACAGGTACTGAGAACAAAAGACATGGCATAGAGTCTAGTGGGTGATGCATAGCAGAATGTTTTAAGGAATATCAGTGGTGATACATATGCCAAGAGTTACTACAAAGGAGTAGGTAACAGCTCTCCCTAGTGTTCCCTGGTCCTTCCTTTCCCCTCCCCTCACACCTTTTCCCCAAGGCCAAAGTTGGGTAGGGGTAGGATATAAAGTGGTCAAAGATGGGAGGGTATGGTTTAGTGTTGTCAGGTGGCCATTTTGCTCTGCCTCTCTCCCCCTAAATCCAGTCAGTCTTAACCACTAATCAACATTTTTGGGCTTTATTTAATGTTTTCTGTTTGCTCTACTCTCTGACAGGGAAGTAGGAAAATAGAGGTTTACAGAAGTTGGTAAAAACTAATGTCAGAAGGCAGGGTTCCATTTCTAGATCCAAGAAAAACTTCCTGTTTTAAGACCTTTCTTAGTAGCGGAAACTAGCTCACTCAAATGAAAGCCACAATGAATAATTCTCCTGATTTGTACCATATGTTTAGTAAACCTGAAATCCCAAGTGATGAATAAGAAGAGAAACCATCAGAAGGGAACTGTTAGATATCAACCCCTAACTGACCAGGGATCTTCCTCACTTCCTCCTTCACCACTCCGTGGAAGAATAGTGACAACTGATGGAGTAAAAAAAAACATTGGGGCACATTATGCAAAGGTACCTTGGCAAAGACTCCATGGTTCATTCAGGGAGTACATTGCTCAGCATTTCTCCATTAAGATTTTCCTTTTTAAAATAAGATCTAGAAAAGAAGCTATATTAGCCTTGACTATGCTGCAGTAACAAATTAACCTCAGAATCTTGGTTGAAAACAAGAAGAGTTTTCTTGCTTTCATTACATAACCAACGCAGGTTGGTGGTGGGATAGGAGGTGGAAAGAGAGAAATTCAGCTCAAGAACACTGGTTGATAGAGGCTCTGACATATTGAGCTGTACCACTGAAGCTTTGGCCTCCACCGTCCTGGCAGTAGAAGAAAAGAGTGCATGGAGATGTCAAACCTCCTCTTCTATGCTTCAGCTTGGAAATGACATGTCTCACTTCTGTATCAGTGATTGGACAGAACATGACCACATATAACTCCACAGGGCCTGGGATATCTAGGGAAGCTTATAGTTGATGAACAATAAATGTCTCTGCCATAGCAGCACTTTAATGCTATATGCATTCTATACCATGTAGTAGCAGCTCAGAATCCCAGGCTGACCATGAAAAGATCACGTGAATCTAAATCTGATGAGAGGTCTCATCTGAGATTCTTTTCTGCTTCCTGAGTGTCTAACAGACTACCCTCAGGTCAACCCCTACCTTGCACCATATACAAACATCAAAATGGATCAAAGATCTAATGATAAGAACCAAAATGATAAAACTCCTATAAGGAAATTTCAGGAGGCATCTACAAGACCTTGTGTTAGGCAGTGGTTTCTAAGAGTTTATGCTCAATGCACAAGCAACAAAAGAAAAAATAGATAAATAAGACCATCAAAATTGAGAACTTTTGTGCAAAGGACTTATCATGAAAGTAAAAAGACAACCTAGAGAATGGGAGAAAATACTGGAAAACTACTTATTTGATAAGGCTCTAATATTCAGAATATATAAAGAAATCTTACAACTCAGCAACAAAAAGACAAACAACCCAATTTAAAAATAGGCAAAAAAGACTTGAATAGAGATGTCTCCAAGGAAGATAAACACGTGGCCAAAAAGCACATGAAAAGATGTTCAACATCATTAGCCACTGGGAAAATGCAAATCAAAACTACAATGAGGGAAACGGATATGACTCGAACAATTCAGCTCCTGCCTACCACATGAGAGGTCCCTGGTTCAGTTCCCGGTGCCTCCTAAAGAAGACGAGCAAGGCAACAAGCTCATGCGTCAGGCAGCTGTGGCAAGCTGACTCAACAAGATGACAAAACAAGAGACACAAGAAGAAAAACATAATGAGAGACACAACAAAGCAGGGAATGGAGGTGGTTCAAGCAATTAGGAGTCTCCCTCCCACATCGGAGGTCCCAGGTTTGGTGCCTCCTAAAGAAACAAGACTAATGGACACAGCAAGTGCAAACAACAAGGGGGTGGGGAGAAATAAATAATATCCCATGCAAATAATAATCAAAAAAGATCTAGAGTAGCAATACTAATATCAGACAAAATATACTTTAAATGCAAAACTGTTATAAGAGATGAGGAAGGACATTATATATTAATAAAAGGGGCAATTCACCAAGAAGAAATAACTGTAATAAATATTTATTCACCTAACCTGGGTGTCCAAAGATACATGAGGCAAACTCTGGCAAAATTGAAGGGAGTGGTAGACATCTCTACAATAATAGTAGAGCATTGGATAGAACATCTGGACAGAAGATAAGTAAGGAAACAGAGAGCTTGAATAATATGATAAATGAATTAGACCCAACAGACATATATAGAGCATTACACCCCAAAACAGCAGGGTATACATTCTATTCAAGTGTCCATGGATCCCTTCTCAAGAATAGACCATATGTTGGGTCACAAGACAGATCTCAGTAAATGTAAAAAGATTGAAATTACACAAAGCACTTTCTCTGATCATAATGGAATGAAGCTGGAAATTAATAATGGCCAGAAAAAGGGAAAATTCATAAATATATGGAGATGAAACAACACACTTTTAATCTGTGGGTCAAAGAAAAAAGTACAAAAGAAATCAGTAAATATCTTGAGGGGGACGGATGTGGCTCAAATGGTTGGGCGTTCATCTCCCACATGGAGGGACCTGGGTTCGATCCCCGGGACCTCCCGGTAAAAATTTAAAAAATAAAAATAAATAAATAAATGAAACAATAGAGAGTAAATATCTTGAGACAAGTGAAAATGAGAACACGTTATATCAAAACCTGTGGGATACAGCAAACGCAGTGCTGAGAGGGAAACTTATAGCCCTCAGTGCTTACATTAAAAAAGAAGAAAGTTAAAATTGAAGAACTAACTGCATACCTGGAGGAACTAGAAGAACAGCAAACTAATGCCAAACCAAGCTGAAGGAAAGAAATAATAAAGATCAAAGCAGAAATAAATGAAATTGAGAACAAAACAACAATAGAATCAACAAAACCAAAAGTTGGTTCTTTGAGAAGACCAACAAAATCAACAAACTCTTAGATAGACTGACACAGAAAGAGGAAAGATGCAAGTAAATAAAATCAGAAATGAGAGGGGGATTATTATCACTGACCCCTCAGAAATAAAGAGGTCATAAGAGGATGCTATGAACAACTGTAGGACAACAAAGAAGACAAAATGGACAAATTTCTAGAAACAAACAACCTACAGTGACTCTAGAAGAAATAGAAGACCTCTAAAAACCAATCACAAGTAAAGAGATTGAAACAGTCAGCAAAAACTTCCCAAAGATGAAAAGCCCAAGACCAGACAGCTTCACAGATGAATTCTACCAATCATTCAAAGATGATCTTGTGCGAACTGTTCCAAAAAATTGAACAGAAGAACACTGTCAAACTAATTTTATAAAGCCAACATCACCCTAATACCAAAACCATAAAAAGATACTACAAAAATTACAGACCCATTTCCCTAATGAATATAGATGCAAAAATCCTCAACAAAATACTTTCTAATTGTATCCAACAACATTTTAAAAGAATCATTCATCACCATCAAGTGGGTTTTATCACAGGCATGCAAGGGTGGTTCAGCATAAAATCTATTATATTGTAAAACACCACATTAATAAACTTAAGAAGGAAAATCACATGATCCTTTCAATTGATGTCGAAAAGGCATTTGAAAAAAATACAGCATTCTTTCTTGATAAAGACTTTCCAAAAGATAGGAATAGAAGGAAGCTTTCTCAACATGAGAAAGCGCATATATGGAAAACCCACAGCTAGCTTTGTACTCAACAGTGAAAGACTGAAAGCTTTTCTGCTGAGATCAGCAACAAGACAAGGATGCCCACTGTCACCACTGTTTTTCAATACTGTGCTAGAAGTTCTATCTGGAGCATTTAGTCACGATAAAGAGATAAATTACACCCAAATAAGAAAGGAAGAAGTAAAACTGTCACTATTCTCTGATGATATAATCCTATATCTAGAAAATCCCAAAAAATCCACAACAAAGTTACTAGAACTAATGACATTTCAGCAAAGTGGCAGGATACAAGGTTAGTATGCAAAAATTAGTAGTGTTTCTATACACTATTGAAGAGCAATCTGAGGAGAAAGTCAGAAAAAAATTTTTCATTTATAATAGTATCTAAAATAATAAAATATTTAGGAATAAGCTTAACCAAGGACATAACAGACCTGTATTCAGAAAATTACAAAACATTGCTAAAAGAAACCAAAGAAGACTTAAATAAATGGAAGCACATTCCATGTTCATGGATTGGAAGACTAAATTTAGTTATGATGTCAATTCTACCCAAACTGATTTACAGAGACAATGCAATCCCCCCCAAATTCAGCCATTTTTGCAGAAAAGGAAAACACAATTATCAAATTTATTTGGAAGGGTAAGGGGCCCTGAATAGCCAAAACTGTCTCTTAAAAAGAACAAAGTTGGAGGACTCTCACTCCCTGACTTTAAAGCATATTACTTAGTTACAGTGGTAAAGCAACAACAACAAAAACAAACAAACAAAACAGCATAGTACTAGCATAAAGATAGACATATTAACCAATGGAACCAAATCGAGAATTCAGAAATAGACCCTCACATCTATGGTCAGCTTATTTTTGAAAAGGCTATCAAGTCCACCCAGCTGAGGCCAGAACAGTCTATTCAACATGGTGCTGGGTGAACTGGATATCCATATCTAAAAGAAAGGGGACCCTTATCTGAAACCTTTTACAAATATTAACTCAAAATGGATCAAGTACCTAGACATAAAATCTACAACCATAAAACTTATAGAAGAAAATGTAGGGGAATGTCTTCAAGACCTTGTGGTAGGTGGTAGTTTGTTAAACCTTACACCCAAAGCATGAGCTATGAAATAAAAAATAGGTAAATGGGTCCTCCTCAAAATTAAACAATTTTGTTCTTCAAAAGATTTTGTCAAAAAAAAAGGCAGCCTACTCAATGGGAGAAAATATTTGGAAACCACATATCCAACAAGGGTTTGATATCCATGATATGCAAAGAAATCATACAACTCAATGATAAAAAGAAAAGCAGAAAACTACAGGTGCTGGAGAAGATGTAGAGAAATAGAAACACTCCTTTCACTGTTGGTGGGGATGTAGAATGGTGCAGCCTCTGTGGAGACAGTCTGGCAGTACCTCAAGAAGCTGAATATAGAACTGCTGTATAATCCAGCAATCCCATTTCTAGGACTGTATTTAGAAGAACTGAAAGCAAGGATGTGAACTGACATCTGCACACTGATGTTCATAGCAGTGTTATTCACAATTGCTGAAATATGGAACCAGCCCAAGTGTCCATCAACTGTTGATGGCTAAACAAAATGTGGTATATACATGCAATGGAATACTGTTCAGCAGTAAGAAGACATGAAATCGGGATGCATATGTCAACATGGATAAACCTAGAGGATATTGTGTTGAGTGAAATAAGCCAGACACAAAAGGACAAATATTGTGTGGTCTCACTAATATGAACTAAATACGATGAGTAAACTCAGAGGTAAACTCTAGAGTATAGGTTCCTAGGAGATAGAATGTGGGTTGAGAATAGGAGCTGATGTTCAATGTATGTAGAATTTTTAATAAGGTTTATTGTAAAAGTGTGGAAATGAATATTGAGTTGATAATAACATGTTATAATGAGTATAACTAACACTGCTGATTTATAAATGAGATTGTGGCTAAAAGGGGATAGTCTGTGGAAGTAAATGACAATTGAAAGGAAACTAGAGACTAATCTAGGGAATGTATAACAGTGATTTTGGTGGTGGATGAAGATTGTGGTTAATAGTATAAACAAGGTTCTTTTACAAAGTGTTAAGAATACGGTGATGCACGGGAAAATTACAACTAAATGTTACTTATGGACAATCGTTAACAGTAATATTGTAATATTATTGCAGCAATGGCAAAGAAGATATATCAATTCTAAAAGACAACTATATAGGGGGGTATAAGAAGGTATGGGGTTTTTTCTTTTGGAGTAATGAAAACGTTCTAAAATTTACTGAGGTGAAGACAGCACAACTCTGTGATGAAAATGAGAGCCACTGAGTATTCACTTTGAATGAATTGTACAAAACATGGAGCTGTGTAACGCAGAGAATCCAGTGGTAGAAGTTGGACTGTGGTTAACAGGACAAATATGAGAATGCTCTCTCATGAACTATAACAAATATATAATATTAATACAAGGTGTTAATAATAGAGTGGGTTGGGGGAAAATATACCAAATGTAAGATATGGACTATAGTTAGTAGTAATATTTTGATGATGCTCTTTCATAGTTTGTAACAAATGTTTCACAACAATGCAAGGTGTGGTGTTGGTGGTGGGGTGATGTATGGGAGCCCTGTATTATGATATGCATGTTAATTTTGTAAGTTCACAACTTTTACTATATACTTATTGTCTATGTATGTGCATGTATGTATGATATACTTCAATAAAATTTTATTTTAAAAAAAAGTGGCCCATGCCATTTAAGTATAGCTTAACTGTTTTACCCTCAGGATTTTTCATTTAATTAATTAATTAATTTCCTAATTATCGATATTCCTTTGGGGGACTGAGATAGCTTTTTGTCCCTAGAAGCGCAGACCAGTCAATCCTTGGAATCAAAACTGTGTTTAAAAATCATGTGATTTTACACTGTTCACATTTAAATCCACTAAAATGACAACTTAAAACTGAAGAATTATTCTCTGAAGAATCTTTGGCCAAAATTGTTCAAAATGTATTATGATTCAAGCCTCCTCTTGCACTTGACTCATGCTTGACTCTCATCCAGTGTTTTTATGCCAAGGGAGGGTGCTCTGTAGTCACCATTATCAATTAAACATGCATGCAGCCCATACTGGTATGATGGAGTCCTTTTGAATAAACGTGCACACCCATGCCAGGACGGGAGGTGGGCCACTGGTAAGTGATAGCTTGTCCAGGTCCTGAGCTTCCCTGCCTTCCCCCTCTTGCTCCTTTCCTTAGGGACATTTTGCCACCCACCAAAAAGTCAGTAGAGAGGAAAGAAAATACAGAGCCGCTCACAGGCAGGCTCACTTCACAGGATGGTTCTTAGTCATTTGTTTTCCTTGGCCTGCTTTGGAGCTGTTTTGGGACATATGAGGTTCTCCAACCATCAGGCCCTTCCCAGACCTGATTTCCCGTTGGAATGACACATTATCCACCCTTCAAAAGCAGCAATTGTAAATTCCTGCCTGGGGAGAAGCAATTGCTTTGAATTACACACTATTTGAATAAACTAGCCTGGGATTAACAAGGCCTTATTGTTCTGCAATCCTTTACTGAGAGTTGCTGTAGAAATTTCTGGTGGCATTATAGTCCCCTGCCTATCATTTGACTATGCAAAGGGACACTTTTTCCATACTTTAATTGAATTGTTTGTTTGTTTTTGTTTGTTTTTTACTGTTTTACCAATTCTGAACAGGAAGAAATAATACTGTCAGTTTTTTGGGTTTTTCTGGTTCGCTTTTTTCCTCCCCCTGCCCTCTCTTCACCATCTTTACTGTGATTCCACATCTTAAAAATTTCCCAGGGAAGCGGCTGTGGCTCAATCAATAGGGCTCCCGTTTACCATATGGGAGGCCCCGGGTTCGATTCCTGGGGCCTCCTGGTGAAGGCAAGCCAACCCGGGTGGCACGGTGAGCTGACGCAGCAGAACAACCCAACAAAAGGGAGACAAGCAGACACAGAAAAACGCACAGCAAATGGACACAACGAGCACAAGCAGCAAGTGGGGGATAAATAAATAAATAAAATCTTTAAAAAAAAAAAAAATTTTTTTCCCCAGATTTGTGATCCCAAAATATTACTTCTTGACTCTTATACACATAAACAAATGTATACACTATACACACATAATTTGGGATTCACTTCCTTATAATGTGTGTATATACTATTTTTTAAGTAGACTTCAGGGGCATTAAATAAGTAATAATCCCTGGCTCAATGACATACTGTCATCATGGGTCTGGAGAGGCTCTTTTAAAAATGTTTTTATGACTACTCAAGGCAAAAAATTACATTTACCCTATTCAAGTTCAAAACAAAAAAACAAACATTTCTCATTCGCTTTTTAATCATCTGCAAGTAGAACTCAATAACCAAGTATAAATCTACCAAAATTTACTTTCTAACTAAAATTAGTTTTAACAGAAACAAAGGGAATCTTTTTATAATGACAGAGTCTAAAGGCAGCCCTAATAAAAGTGTTAAGGTCAAGATGTTTAATCAGATTTTAAATAGTTTTATTTTGACAGGGATTATTTGCCTATAAACTAGGCCTTTATAAAGCTTCTGAGTCAGAGAATTTGAAGCCAATAAATTGGGGTTACAATGGAGTCTTCCCGGCTGGTTTTAGGTCAGTTGAATCTAATATAGATCATGAAGATAGAAAGCAAAGACAACTTGAAACCAAAATAACTACAAGAAATTCTGTATTTTATTGGTAATGAAATTAAATCTATGCACTGCTGAATGGAAATATAAACTCCAATTACTTATTTATATAAAACTTTAGGCCTACGTAAGTATTATTTCTCCAAAAATAACAGCCTAGTAGCGCAATGTTTTTAAAACAGGCTTTGACGAAATCCACAAAGAAATAATCTTTACGTATTTGTCCCCAAACATATTCTTAGATATTGTGTTTAAATCGCAATTTGTGTGCTGAAGGGAGTTGGAAGATATTTCGGATATAGTTATACTATAAGAAATATGATAAATTTTTTTAAAGAAAATCATTATGTGGTAATAATGAACTCAGCTAAAAAAGCTAAATCTACAATCTGCACTGAAAGGATTTTAATTTATAAAGATGTGAGCCAGCTTTTCCCATTTTTCAAACCAGAGACTTCTTTGAAACATTTCCTGTTAGAAAAGAAACAAAAAGAAAAGGTCATCGCTGCCATTAACAATAATTTCATTAGCAAGACGATAGAGCCAATTCATTTAGGGAACTTGTTTCAAAGTTGAGATGCAGATGAAATCCATTTGGCACATAATTGAAGTTGGATGGACCTTATGTAGACACTTGGCTCATAAGCAGCATAAACACAAAGATCAGTAAGATCAAAGTTGAGGCCTAAATCACGTAGTTATTTATATGGAAATAACAGATATTTTGAACTATACCCTGAAGAGATGTTAAAATAAATCAAAGTCTCATGAGTGGATTTTAAAAACTCCATGAAATTTAGAAAAACAGTCATCTAGCCCAAATATTTATTTTTTTCTTAAATGAGTAGTACACAACTACAAACAAATGACCAGAAATACAAACAAATGACAGGACATTTGAAATATAAACTAGATTTCTGGTAACAATTTATCACAGAATCCAAGTATTCAGGGTTGCTTCTAAATTAAAAGGAAAAATAATCCCACTTTGAGCCCAAAGCATTTCATATTTGGTAAACTATTTGGGGAAATTCCACAAAATCTGTAGGCCAAGTAATTTTATGTATTCTTGCACACTAATCTTTCCATTTGATTTTGCTTCAGGAGTTATAAAACTTGAGTAGACAGCTGGGATAAACTTTTCCAAGAACAAACCACATGTGCCTCCTAGGCATATAAGAAAAGTCTTTTTCCTCCAAGCACAGGCCCTTGTCACTGTTGAGGAATGTTCTCCACACTCCTGTCTCCCTCAGATCGCCATGTACTGACCATTCTCACATGCCTGGACCCCAGATTATCACCTTGCTAGGAGCTGTGCTCTCAGTGCTAGAATCACTGGTGACTGCCACTGCTCTGAAAGAACAGGAAGCTGGGCCCCACCAGTGGCCAGGCAGGTGATTTTCTCCTGGGCTGAGGCAGAGCTCTGAAGCCTTTAGAGCCTGACACAGCACAGCATTTCCTCCCCTTCCTCTATTCAGCATTCTACCCTGGAGTGGCCTAGTTTGTAGGACTGCCCTTGTGCCTTGGTTTCCCTCCTTAGGACTAGAGCCCTACTCCTTAGTTGGAGTTCAATTTCCTATCTAACTATTTGCCAGATATATGCCTTCCTATCTGCCACTTGCTGGGAACCAGTGCCATGACTCCTTCCCAACTTTGGCCCATGACTTGGACCCTCCCACAGTCATTTACCATGTCTAACTTGCTCCCTGAAGATACTGATGATCTGTCTGTCCTAGCTTGCTTTATCTGCTCAGCACACCTAGCTACTTTTTCCAGAGCCAACAGGGCTAGCCAGGTTACTTCCCCTTCCTTGCAACAACTCAATTCTGGATTCCTCCCTCTTCCCATCAGCTAATGCTGCAAAAATGATGATGATACCAGTAATTAATGGTAGCTAAGAGTTTATTCTGTCTCAAGAACTGTCTTGGGTGCTTAATGTACTTACATTCATTTAATTATGACTATAACACCTGGAGAAACTGAGGCTGGGAGAGGTTAAGTGACTTGCTCAAGGCCACACACAAAAAAATAGTACAGCTTTAATATTAACCCAGATCTTTTCTATGCCAGGTAAATATTCTTAACTACTAGGCCAAAGGTTCTCAACATACACTTTGTGTCCATGTTGTAGCCATGCACAGTATGTTGGTTTGGGGGGAGTACCCCTCGGGGACAGTACAGAAGCTCCTCCCAGCAGGCCTTTGGTCTGGGAATAAGGCCTCAGACACCATCTGTTAGAAAACTGCTTGTTATCTCTGCCTCTTCTGTTTATGTTCCTACAACACCAACTGACTTCACTGCTGGTAGAAATGGCTTGTTGGCAATGATCAAACCTGGATACCTTAGCGCAGGCATCAGTAAGTTCTCTGAGAGATGAGGGGGTTTCCCTGAATTTAGGAATCTAAATAAGCGGCCCAAGGCTCTTATTTTACACTTGAGAGCTAAAGTTTTAGAGTAGTAAACTGCCTTACCCCATGTCACATGGCTGGTTAAGGGCAGGGCCAGTTCTAAGATGTCATGCTTCCAGACCACTTTATGTAGACTGGAAACATGGAAGGCCACATTATTTCATGTCCAGAGCTTTTGACAGCAGGCTAGGTTGCTTTAACCTCTGACTTTTGCGCCTGTTTTAGTTTCCTAAATGGATTAACAAAGGAGGCTGTTTTAGTTTCCTTGGCTGCTCAAGCAAATACCATTCAGTAAGTTGGCTTAAACAATGGGAATTTATCAACTCACGGTTTTGAGGTTAGGAGAATGTCCAAATCAAGGTGTCATCAAGGTGATGCTTTCTTCCAAGACTGGCATTTTGGAGATGGCTGCCTGTGATCCTTGGTCCTGGGCTCCTCTGTCACATGGCAATGCACATGGTGGCCTCTCCCTTCTCTTCTGGTTTCCACCGACCTTCAGCTTCTTGCTTCCCATGGCTTTTTCTCACTCTGTCTGAATTTCATCCTGCTTATATAGGACTCCAGCAATAGGATTAAGACCCATCCTGACTGGTTTGGACCACACCTTCACTGAGGTAACCTCATCAAAAGGTCATACTTAAAATGTGTTCACACCCCCAGGAATGGGTTAAGTTTAAGAATATGTTTTTCTGGGGTACATATAGCTTCAAGCCATCATAAAGACCTAACTAAAAGGGTGACAAATGTTGCTTATCTGGAGCAAATTGTTCTACAGGAATTGCTGCTACCACCTGTCTTTATGAAGGACCAGGACTTTTTGAGTCCATTACCAGTCTGAATCCAGCAAGAGATGTTTATTGATGTGTTCACATAATCATGATATGTTATTCACCACAAGACAAAAGCAGCTCCATGATGAGAATAACAACATTTATTGAGCATTTCCTAAACACTGGGGACTATTCTGAGTAAATGCTTTAGACATTAATTCATTCAACCCATCCAAAACAAAGTAGGTGTTTTACCATCCCCATCTTACAGTCCTAGAGAGGTTAAGTATCTTTTCTGAGATCATACAGCTCCGAAGAAGCAGACCGAGGATCTGGACAAAGTTGTCCACCTCTAGAACCCATGCTCCTAACTCCTGCACTAGACTGGCTTTCATGCGAAATAGAGAATGGGAGTTTGATTTGTTTTTTTAGGAGGTACTGGGGATTGAACCCAAAACCTCATACGTGGGAAGCAGGTGCTCAACCACTGAGCTACATCCGCTCCCTAATGAGAGTTGATTTTTTCATTTGTCTGTCTGTTTTTAGGAGGTACCAGGGATCGCACTCAGGACCTCGTACATGGGAAGCAGGCATTCAACCACTTGAGCTACAACCACTCCCCAGAGTGAGAGTTTTTGAAGACACCCAGAAAGACATAGGGATCTGAAACTTTTCCTGGAAAAAGAGCAAAGTACCAGTTTTCATGGACATCCATACTCCCAGGCTCAAGGCTTAACTACCCATTGATGGGCAGGCATGTATGACCTTGAGGGTCTGCAATTAACTTTTGGAGGTTTTCATTTTGCTCTAGGAAACTGTTATCCAGCCCCATGTCATTTCAATTCCTGAGTTGAAGTTTAAGGCAGATAGGCTGCACAGAAACACAGAAAAGGAACTAAATAGAACTACCAACAAATGAAAAGTTTGGCAATTTTCAAATCTTGTTTCATAACTCCTTCCTTGGGAAGAAATGCTCAAAAATCAACAAAAGGAGAAAAAAACAGGATGTTAAAAAACACTTATATTGTGTTTTGAGGAGTTTACTGCCAGACTAAAGACTACATCTGCCAAAAATAACACGCCTCTTCCCTAAAACCTACACAATTTGTAGCTTGCTGGGAATTTGGCAGGGTTTTTTTTTGGGGGGTGGTGGTGAAACCATTGCTCCCACCAAGCTCATTTTCAAAAAGAACGTCTCACACATGCACACACATACAGGGAGGGAGCCCCTGGGGGGAACATTGGCTCCACAGCTCTTGCTGTGAGTGATGCGTCCCATAATGCTTTGACCCAGAGACTCATCTGGCATGGAGCTTCTTCAGTGCACCCACATTTATCGTGGGTCTCTATCTGAAGGCCTCTGTCCTAGGGGCTGGGGATGCAAAATGACACAAGATCATGACAGTGGGAAGGTTGTGGGTCCCCAAGCCAAACAGCCATGCTCAAATCCTGGAGTCACCAACTCCTAATGTGTGACCTCTCTGAGCCTTCATTTCCTCATCTGCAAAATAAGAATTAAAATACTCTCCTGCAGTGTTGTCATGAAGATTAAGAATGATGTCGCAGCTGTAAGAAGAAATGAAGTCGTAAAGCATATGGCAACATGGATGAACCTGGAGGACATTATGTTGAGTGAAGCAAGCCAGACACAAAAGGACAAATACTGTATGAATGAGTTACTATGAACTAAATATATTGTGTAACATATTAAAAAAAAAAAAAAAAAAGAATGATGTCAACATGTAAAATGCCCAGCACAGTGTCTGGAAGGAATAGTTTAACACCCTCCACTTGGTAAAGGACTGAATAGAACCAAATGACTGACAACCGGGAGCAGAGAAACTGAGGGGCAAATGAAAGAGTTAGGCAAGTGGCTAACGGTCCATGAGAGAGGGGCAGAGGAAAGAGGAAAAGCAAGGAGGGGACTTCAGGATGGATGAAGTAAGGACAGATCCCAGGGGGAAGGAAAAATTATTTTGACCTAACAAGTAGCAAGATTTTTCAAATACTAAAACTCCACACTTCCAAAAGGATCACATTATTAATTATTATTATTTTTTTTTTATTATTATTGAGAGGATAATCTTGAAACATTGATTGATTTTTTTTCTCCCAGATTTCCTTTTTCCCATTTGAACAAATATGCCATTCTTTGCTCAATCTTCAGGGATGAGACTTAAAAGCAAAAAGCAATCCGTTTTGGCATTTCAACACCCTGGCCCGGTGGTCCTCAAGGCGTTGTCTTCAGTCCAGCAGCATCAGCATCACCCACTGAACCAACAGCTCTGGGGATGGGGCCCAGCAGTCTGTTTGAACAAGCCCTCCAGGTGATGTGGATGCAGGCCAAAGTTTGAGAACCACTGGCCTAGGCTCTTACTGGACTGGAGAGGACTCTTAGGCAAAGGATTTAGAGAAAACATCAGGAGTAAAAGCAAGGCCCTTGTCCAGATTAGAAGAAAAAAAAAACAACCTGTGGGGTTGAGGGGAAACAGAAGAGAAGTGATGCGAGAGGTGGTGGGGCCAGGATGAAAAGGCTAGACTTCATCTGAGCAAGCCTTATCCTTCTCTGTGCCAAGGGGCTGCTAGTTTCCTTCAGGTGAGCACTTACTCTTGACAGCAACCAGGACTCTCCATGCCTGACAGACAGTAGTGTCTCCCATATATGCCCTGTCTTACCTATTCCATATGGACAATCTTTCCTTACATCTCAGGGTGCTCATAAGCCCTTAGGAAGGAATGTGAGCCCCAGACCCCTAAAGATATGGGGTAGAAGGGGAGAGACAGTAAGCCCTGCATTTCATCTTGTGTGTAGCTGAACCAAACCAGCACAAAATTACCCCTGAATCAGAGCAAAATAACACCCACCCCAGTTTTAATTGTTACTTGTGTTAGAAATTGGTTGACACACAGCGTCTATTCCTACCTCCCTCTGGGGTGCTTTCCTGTGTGGCAGAGGCTGAAAAACTTAAAACTACATTTCCCAGACTCCTGTACCATTGTGGATATGAATGTAGTCCCACTGATCACATGAGTTTCAGAAGATATAAGTAAAGCAGAGGCCATCAGCCATCCTCTCTTGCCTTGTGCCAATCTTCGTGGTGGTGGTAACAGTGGTGGCTTCTTTATCCCAACTTCCACCTTTCTGGAACAACAGCAGTGTGCACATGACCTCGATAGTTCCAGTGACAGCCCCCTGATTTCCCACCTCCCTAATATGGGCAGAGGTGGTAACTTCTGGGGTGGGAGCCAGTTCTATGATGTGCATGCAGGTAGTCGTTCCAGGAGGCCCTATTCTAGATGATTATTCCTTCAGTGCTTCCAACTATTTCATAAGTGCTTGCTTCCCTGTATTAATTCCTTTTGTGCTTAAAAATCTAGCCTGAGGAAGAGGATGTGGCTCAAGCGATTGGGCTCCCTCCTACCACATGGGAGGTCCCTGGTTCGGTTCTCGGTGCCTCCTAAAGAAGACAGTGAGCTGGCGCGACAGGCAGGCATGGTGAGCTGATGCAACAAGATGATGCAACAAGAGACACAAGGAAAACATAATGAGAGACACAACAAAGCAGGGAGCAGAGGTGACTCAAGCAATTAAGCACCTCCCTACCACATCAGAGGTCCCGGATTAGGTTCCCGGTTCCTCCTAAGTAAACAAGGAAGGTGAACAGACGCAACAAGTGCAAACAACGAGTGGGTGGGGAGAAATAAATAAATAAAAGAAATCTTAAAAAGAAATATAGTCTGCTGCCTGTTTCTTGCACTAAGGAGGTACTAATATTATATATTTTTAAAGGAAGTATCAGGGATTAAACCCAGGACCTCTTACTTGGGAAACAGGTGCTCAGCCACTGAGCTACATCCACTCCCCAATGAGAGTTGGTTTTTTCATTTGTTTGATTTTAGGAGGCACCAGAGATTGAACCTGGGACCTCGTACATGGGAAACAGGTACTCAACCCCTTGAGCTACATCTACCCCCCCAACTATTACTTTTAAAAGGTCTGCCTTGAAACACTTCAAAATTTAGCTGGAGAGAAATGTTTATGGAACCAAAAAAAAAAATGCCATGTGCCAAAGCAGCAGTGTGGACAGTTCATATCTCAGAGCTCAGAGATGAGAGCACCCACCACCTCATTTTTGGTTAGACTTTGAGGAAAGGTGGGACTTGAAGGAAATGTCTTCCAAGACAAGCAATGTGCTCTCTGGCTGATTTTCGCCTTTCAGTTGACCTTGGCCTTTGCCTTGCTCTGCTTCCTCATCTTCACCTCCACACCTTCTCCTGTGAAGCTCTTTTCACAGGGAGCTCCCAAACCTTGTGAGTCTACCAAGCACGGAGCACCTTTCTCCTTTCCTCTGTTATTTGCGTGTCTCTTCTCTCAGTGTATACACATCTCTGTATGTTTCAACGTAGCTTACAGTTTGCAGTAAGGATAACCATGTGGATGTTATTTATTTCAGAATGTGAGCATCTGTTGACTGTTAAGCATTTTCCTGTGTACATGAGGACTCTCAAGAATTGCCATTTGTTATTTGTTAGAGGAGCTTCAAGGGCCAGCTTCCGTTGTCTGCAGGCGGCCCAAGATATCTGCCACCACCACTGCTGCTGCTGCTACTGCTGCTGCCTAAAGAATATTTGATTAACTGTTCAGAAGGAGCAGACATTCGAAGCCACTCCTCCCGAGGCTGAAGAGCTAGCGGGGGTCTGATCTTTCCCGTAAGAAACACTTTCTGTATTGAACCTCAGCCTTGGTAGGAAGGATAAGCTTTAGGATTTTAGTGAACCCACATTCTTCCAGGCTGTTCCAGCTGTGGGTATACTTGGAAGTGTGGGCCCCTTTTCTAGACAAAGGCATCATGAGGGTTCCTTACGCAACTTTCACACCAGCTGTGCTTACTAAATCGCTACACTAAGGCCTCAACTCCTGTCCCTCGATTGCTGACTCCTGGTCTCCTATTGGTGAAGTCAGAGCTGCACTTTCTGTTCTGCCCCAAAAGTCACCCCCAGAGATGGAGAAATGCAGTCTGTGGTACGGGTGATAGTTAGAATTGCCTTTTGCTCTGGTGTTTTCCCCTTCACTGTGCCTCTGGTGTAGGTGTTTCATTACGCATCCCCTCACGCCCATTTAGGGACCTGGCATGAGTTCCCTTGGGGGGCAGGGCTGGGGGAGTGTCTTAGTTTTCCTGAGCTGCTATGACAAATACCACACAATGGATTGGCTTAGACAACAGGAATTCATTGGCTCATGGTTTCAGAGGCAGAAAGACTTGCTTCTTCCCGAGGTCAGTAAAGTACTGGCTGGCCGGCAATCCTTGGGTTCCTTGACTTTCCTGTCCCGTGGCAATGTCCTCTCCTTTCTTTTCAGGGTCCCATTGACTTCCAGCCACTGGCTCCTCCCTGTGGCTTTCTCTTTATGAGGTCTCCAGTGATAGGATTAAGACCCATCCTGGGAAGCGGGTGTGGCTCAGTGGATAGAGCCCCCGTTTACCATATGGGAGGCCCGGGTTCGCGTCCCGAGGCCTCCTTGTGAGGGCACGCCGGCCTGAGCGGTGC
>JAQZBX010019025.1:0-34105 GCA_029593785.1 Cabassous unicinctus
AATAAAGGAGTTTAAGCCAGGTCAGAAGTCCTGACTCTGTGAGTCTATCTCAGGTATTCCCATTTCTTTTCTTCTGAATTTGCTTTTCCTAAGCCACTGGTGATGGCCATTTGGCAAAGAGGTAATATAAGATCTTGCTTCATGTGAAACCTGTTACTGATCTTTTACATATAAACTTAGTGTCCACTAGCTGTGCCAAAAAGCCCAGAGAATGAACACAGGAGTCTATAATGGCATAGTAGGATATTTCATCAAAACATTTCTGTGGCATTATATGAAGATTCCTGCAGCTAAAATAGCAGCTATCTTTTTAGTCTATGATGTATAAAGGCACTCTTCTGATACTTTACACAAATAACCTAATTTAATTCTCACAAAAAGGCCATTAAGTAAAAGTTATTTCTATTATATAGTTAGAAATTTGAGGAACAAAGAAGTAGCTTGCAAAAAATCATGGTGTTCAATAACTTATTCTGGCACAGCCAGGATTTGAACCTCATTGTGTCTCTCTTTAAAACTTGGAACCACCCTGATACCTGTTCACATAGAAAGGGACAGAAACAAAAAATGTGGCTCAAGACATAATTTTACCTAAGGTCATCTTTCTCCTAATGTGAAATTAGTTGAAGCTAAGATTTTGATTATTACTAAAAAAGAACCTATAAAATCTTCTAATCTCTACATGCCTAGGAAATAAAAAGGACTCTAGCATGTGCTGCAAGAGGGTTAGCTGTCACTTGTCAGTAAGTCTACATTGATGAATAGATTTTAGTTTTAATAAAGTCCAACTTATTTTTTTTCTTTTATGTTTGTGATTTTGGTGTAGTATCTAAAACCTCATTGACAAATTCAAGGTCACTTAATTTCCTCCTATGTTTTCTTCCATAATTTTTATATTTTTGCATTTTATATTTGGGCTGATGATTCAGTTTGAACTAATTTTTATGTAAGGTGTTAAGATCTGTGTTTAGGTTTGTTACTTTAAATATGATTGTGCAATTGTTCCAACATCACTTATTGATTATTTTTTCTTCATAGAATTGCCTTTTTGCTTTTCTCAGAAACCAATTGACTGAGCTCTCTGTTAGATTTCAAGGATCTGGATGTCTGACCTGTCACCAGTACCATGATGCCTCGATTACTGTAGCTTTTATATTAAGTCTTGTAATCGGGTAGGGTAAGTCTCCAACTTTATTCTTTTTCTTCAGTATTGTGTTGACTATTCTGGGTCTTATGTATTTCAATATAAACTTTAGAATTGGTTTACTGATATCTACATGGTAGCTTGCTAGGATTTTTATTGAGTTAGTTTTGACTATATAGAACATATTGGGGAGATGTTACAGATTAACAATATTGAGTCTTCATATCTTGGGTCATGAAATATGTCTCAATTTACTTAGATCTCTCTTTTTCCCCCATCAATGTGTTGTAGTTTCCAGCATATAGATCCTGAACATATTCTATTTGATGTATACTTAGATATTACTTTTCTTGGTGCTATTGTAAATGGTATTTTTTTAAATTTCAAATTCCAGTTGTGCCTTTCTGTTATATAGGAAAGTAATTAGTCACTATATATTGACCTTGTATGTTTCCAGTGACCTTTCTCTACTCACTTAATAGTTTCAATATATTTTTGGTAGATTCTTTTGTGTTTTCTAGATAGTCACTCTTTCTGCAAATAGACACTTTTAATTCTTCTTTTCCAAACTGTATACGTTTTATTTCCTGTTTGTGTTTATTTGTTTGCTTGTTTTGGTCCTATTGCTAGATTTCACTGCTTTCAGCTTCTTGCTCTGTGGCTTTATTTCTCTGTGTTCATCACATTTACAAAGAACTCCAGTAAGAAGATTAAGGCCAACCCTGAGCCATGCCTTAACTGAAGTAGCCTCACCAAAATGTCCCACCTACTATAGGTTTATACCCACAGGAATTGATTAGCTTCAAGAACATGATTTTCTGGGGGTACATGCAGTCATACAGTTTCAAGCCATCATAATATGTATGGTGTGTTTTCTTTTTTTTCTCCTCCCACCTTTGGATCTCTAAGTTTGGGATATGACTTTTTCTGCTACTTCTTTCTGATGGGCCCAAGAAAAGCAGCTGATTTTCAGTTTGTCCAAGTTTTTCTTGCTGTAAGGACAGTAGTGACAACTTCTAAGGTCTTTACATGTTGCAAAGGAAACTGGAAGACAACTTTCAGATTTGACTGTCTCCTAAGCCAGTTTATACATAAATAAAATTGAAGGACAATTTCTATTAATTTTTCTCCACAAGTTGTTTTATCCTAAAGGAATATTTTGAACAAGGAAAAGTGATACTTATGGTTTTCCCTCTAAGAAAGCTTTTTTTAATAACTCAAAATAAATCAGTTTAGCAAAGTCAAATCATGTCAACATTCATGACAAAAGGAAGCATAAATTTCAAAAATATTATTTCAGAATATAAAAAAATGCTTCCTATAGAACTATCATCATGAGCACCATAATTATAAATCAGTAATTCCAATGTTGTTTCTAGTAGATTCTGATGTAAATTTATGCAACAAATTAGCATCTTACTTGATGTGGTCCTTAATGTTATTTTGTATACAAAATTTCTCCAACTCCCACCAAAATTGGAAATAATGACTAAGAACCAGGAATCATGTTTCAGCTCTGATACTTCCTTTATGATCACGGACAACTTAAATAACAGTAGGATATTTTTCTCATCTATAGAATGGAGAGCACACTAATGATACCGATGACTAGTAATTAGCACACTATTAATTTGTGAGGCTTGAATGAAATTATCTATACACAATGAAATTCCATTTCATACCCACAAGAATGGCTATTATTTAAAAAAAGAAAATAGGAAATGTAGAAGACACAGAGAAATTGGAACTCTAGTAAATTGCTAGTGGGAATGTAAAGTGATAAAGTCACCTTGGAAAACTTTATAACAGTTCCTCAAAAAGTTAAATATGCAATTACCATGCAACAATCCCACTTCTAGAAAGAAAGTGAAAACGGGGTCTCAAAATGATACTTGTACATCAACATTTATAGCAGCATTATTCACAATAGCCAAAAGGTAGAAACAACCCAGGTGTCCATCAACAAATGAATGGATAAACAAAATTTGTTACATACACACAGAGGAATATTATTCAGTCATAATAAAGAATTAAATTCTGTTACATGCTACAACATGGAAGAAACTTCAACAGTATATGTTCAGTTAAATAAGCAAGAAACATGAGGACAAGTATTGTATGGTGTCATTTATAGGAGATGTCTAGAAAGAGCAAATCTACAAAGACAGAATGTATATTAGAGGTTACCAAGAGATACAGGGTATGGGGTAAGGGGAGTGTATGTTTGGTGTGGATATAGAGTATGTGTAAATAAAATTACTTAAAAAATAATTGTGACAAAAATAAGAAATAATGTTAAACAGCATTCAGCCTAATAAGAAACAAAGAATAAGTGGTAAATAAAAGGTGTTGGTGATCATTACTGTTATTTTATTAATAGCAGGAGTAGGAGTAGTAATAGTTTTATCATTGTGTTGAAAACAAGTAATTTGAGCTCATCAGCCTGATCTAAAAATGGGAATGTATCATGATTTAGAGTATTCAAAACAAACAAGCAAAAACCAACAAGATAATTCTGTTAATCCACATGTTAACTGTAAAGAGGTTTGCAATATAAAGGTATTTATATTGCAACATGTGTTAATCTACATGTTAACTGTAAAGAGGTTTGCATATATTTATATAATATCTTTTTTAATATTTAAAATTTTCTCATGAAGGTTTCTACTTCTACTATAACATGTAGATCTAAAGGAGATATAAATATTCTACTCACTAGGATAGCTATAATTATATTTTAAAGGAAAGCAAGTGTTAACAAGGACCGGGAAGTATGGGAACCCCTCTACACTGATGATAGTAATGCAAAATGGCCCACTGTGGAAAACAGATTGGTGCTTGCTCAAAAAGTTGGGCATAGAATTATCATATGACTACACAATTCCACTTCTGATTATATACCTCAAAGAATTGAAAAATGGTACTCAAACAAGTACACATACACTCATCTTTATAGCAGCACTATTTAAAAAGCCAAAAGGTGGAAGCAGTCTAAATATCCATCAATGGGTGAAAGAATAAACAAATTGTGGTGCATGCATACAATGGGATCTTATTTAGTAATAAAAAGGAGTGAAGTGTTGATACATGATGTATTTATAGTGTGTATGAACCTTGAAAACTACGCTAAGTGGAAGAAGCTAGACACAAAATTTATATGATGTATGATTCTATTTACATGAAATATCCAGAGTAGATAAATCCATAGAGACAGGATGCAGATTGGTGGTTGCTAGGAGTTGGGGTAAAGGGAAAATGTGGAGAAACTGTTTAAAGGGGAAAGGCTTTTACTCTGGAGTGTTGGAAATATTTTGGTACTTAGAAGCAGTGGTTGCACATTGTGAAAGTGTTAAATGCCACTGGAATGTTCATTTTAAAGTGCTTAATTTTACATTATATAATTTTCATCTTAATAAATTGCTAATGAAAAATGCACTGATATATCACAACACACCTATCTGAAAGGCTTAAATTTTTAAAAAATCGCTACAACACCATTGATGAGGACATGGAGAACTTGTATCACTCATATCCTGCTGATGGGAATATAAAATGGTACTGTCACTCATGAAAATTCTTTCAGTTTCTTTAAAAAATGAAATATGCAGCTACCATACAACCCAACAATTGCACTTTTGAGAATTCATAACAGATAAATTTAATTTCACACAAAATATCTGTATATGAATATTTAACAACTTTATTCTAAATAATCAAAATCTGGAACAAACCCAATTTTCCTTCAATGAGTTAATGATTAAACAACCTGTGGCACATCCTTACCATGGAATACTGCTCAGCAATAAAAAGGAATGAAGTATTGATACACACAACAATGGCCTGGATTATGGATTATTATTTTCTATGAGAATCATGTGAAGTAAAAAAAAGACAATCTCAAAAGGTTACATACTGTATGATGCCCTTTATATAACATTATTTAAATGAAAATTTATACAAATAAAAAACAAGATTATTGATTTTCAGTACAAAGGAGGGAGTGTGGGTGAGAGAGAGGATTCTCCAATGTTTATTCAGCCAATTCCCTCAGGTCCCAGCCCATGATGACTGGCACCCCAACCCTTTCCCTGTAGGAGGCAATCAGCTGAGGCCACAATACATTACTTACATTCACACATTTCAGCAAATACCTGAGGGAGAGCTCCTGTCTGGACAGACCCCGGTCTAGGGACACCCCCATTGGAGAAGGCACTGAGGCATTCTGCTGCTCTGTGAGCCAGCACTCCCTGATCAGGGGGACTTCCAGAGGAACCTAGACTCTTCCTTGGTGTCTGCCATATCCTGAGCACCCACCTTTGGCTTTGAAAGTGTTGTACTGAGACCTTATCCAACACCCAAAATGTGCAACCTCCCCCCCAAATAAAGAGCCTCTCCCCTGCAAACCTGCCCTTGTTCTGTTTGTAGGGTTTCCAAGAATCTCACATCAGAGCCACGAAGTAGGGAGACTTCTGTTTGCTCCGTCCATGCTGCAAGCCTGGGTGTAGCTTAAAAAAAGTGTTATGGATTGAATCACTTCCCTGACAAAGACATGGTCAAGTCCTAATCTGCGGTCATGTGGATGGGGACTCATTTGTAAATAGGATCTTTGAAATTATTATTAGTTGAAATGAGGCTACGCTGAGCTAGGGTGGACCTTCATCCAATATGACTATAGAACTTATAATCAAAGAAAAGTGGAACATAGTAAGGAAAGACAGACTGGAAGAGAGATGACCATGTGACAGAAGCAAGGGTTGAGATATGATTTGCTAACAAGCTACCTCTAGACCTTGAAGAAAGCAAGAAATAAGGTGTTCTTCTAACACCGTATTCAAGACTTCTATCCTCCAATGCTGAGGCAATAAATTCCTGGTTTTTAAGCCAACCAACCTGTGGTACATTTTTCCAACAGCCCTCGCAAACTAAGACAAAGGGTAATGTGAGGAATCCTTGTAGTGATAGAAACTTTCTATAATTTAACTGCATCAATGCTAATATTCTGGTCTTGTGTTTTGTAAGATGTTATCATTGGGGGGAGGTGGGTAAATGGAATTTTTCTATATTTCTTTCCTGTGCATGTAAATCTACATTACCTCAAAATAAAAGTTTAAAGAATGAAAGAGAAAATAGTTTGTAAATAAATCAGTGACTTGAAATATCAGAATATGGAGCAGGGATATGGAGAGTGAAAGATTGGCAGGACTGTGTCTGAGTGTCAGGAAAAACATAATGTATGGATATTTAGTGTGTATTGAGGCAGCCTAAGGCAGAATCAAATTTCTCCTCCACAGTACATATTTTGGGAAAGGAACTGCTCAGTTGAAATCACATTCCTCAGCTTCCCGCTACCTTGCATTTAGAAAGGATCATATGGCCAATTCCAACACATAGGTGGTCACAGAAAGTTGAATATATAAATTTCAACCAAAGAATTTGGGATGGAAATGTGACTTCACCTTTTCTCTTCTCCCTAATTTAAACTGGATGATGACATCAAGGACAATTTTAGAAATTTCTTTTCCAGATGACAGAAACTTTGTAGTCTGTAACCATAAAGGACTGTTTAGAATCAAATACTGCTCACCTACACCTGGAATGTTACATAACTAATAAAATAATTTTTATGGTTTCAACCACATTTTTAAGAGATACTTTTACAGTGAATATTGTTACCATTAAAAATTGCTATAATTTATCACCACCTTCCCACAAGAGGGACAGATCAAGGATAACAGCTCCAGGAAATGGAAACTTTTGAAAGCAACTTCAAAAAACAAAATCACAGCAATGAAAACAAAACTTAAATGCCATGGCTTATTTGGCACTGTCACTTAAATTGAAAGTAGTAATTCTCACCAGCCTCATGTAATTAGAAACCAGTTGTTTATGTGGTGTAACTTCTTCACTTAATTAACTTACAAGTTTTTGAAGAAACTGTAGGTAAAAAAATCTTCCTACCTTAAAATAAATAACAAAGAATGTATTTTTATCTGAATGCACAGTTGAATTGTTCATATAGTCTCCATTCATGCAAAGTGGAAAAAGGTAAGCATACAAATTACTTCTCAATAAAGTAAAACCATATACTTTAGCATTTCTAGTGTTTTAACCAAAAAGCATATACGAGGAATTGATGACGAAAATTGCTCAAGTTCCTTTTCGAGGAACTTTGAAAACTTATCTCTGATACACACACACATACACACAGCATTTTTCTTATTTCTAGAAAATAATACAAATTATTAAAGATAATTCTTGATATATTCCTATGATATTGTAACAATATATTCATGAACTAAAGCACAAAAGATTAGAAGTAATGAAAATGGCCAAATTAGCTTCACTAGTGTCTCAAGGCAAAGTTGATAAAAAATTATGAAAATAAAATTACTGGTCAAAAAGTTGTCATATATCTAAAATATGACTAAAAGAGGGAATGGGAATCAGATTTTTGTACTCAAAAGCTCAGAATTGCAGTTCTCCTTGTACCCTTTTACCATTCAACAACTTCTCTTAAATACTGAGTTTTCATTTACCAATCAGAAAAGAGTATTCACCTTTAAACTCTTCATGATATGTCTGAGTTCAAAATCAGATTTCTAATCCAAATTCATGTCATAATATATTAAAACAAATAATTGTCTTAGGAAGTTTTATTAACGAGAATGGGTCTATTTCCAGCCTATTGCTTATGAAGAAATCTCTTTAGGTCATATTAAACAAGAACTTTACACTAAATGTACTCCCTGAGCATTTACGTGTAAGAAGGTTCATGAATAGAACCAGAGGGACCTAATTCATACAAGTAATATGTGAGGATAATAAGAAGAAGAATAGCGATAGATTTAATTTGTTACACATGTGTATCAGGACATTTACTAACCAGGTCACATGCTTTATCTTGTTTAATGTGAAAATGAAGTAGGTATTCATTATTTATTATAGTATAAAAAAAAAAAGGGAAACTGAAGCATTGATAGATTTATTAATTTGCCCAAATTCTTAAATTATTAAAAGTTAAATCTGAAAATTGAACCTACATCTCTTTGACTCCATGCTCTTTACCTTGTTTTTGTACTAATTCCTACCATTTTCTTTCTTTTCTCTTTTTAGCCCTCTGACACCATGGTTGTTGTCTATTCAAATGTCTTTACCTATTTCTGTCTTTCCTTCACCGCACCTTTTGAAGTGTCTTTCTACATGCTGGACTCTATTGTAATTATATTTCTATGATCGTTGTTTTAGAAAGTTAGATTATCATATCATAAATATTGGACACCCAAGAAAATATACATGTGTTGGTATTTAATGAGATCCATGTGATTCTGAGGTAAGGGCAATAGGGTTATCTGTTAACTGCAATATATCCTCAGTGAACACATGATCATCAATACCAAGAAGGTTATAATAGGGTCACAAGGTTTGACTGGGTGTATTAGTTTCTTGTAGCTGCTGAGATAAACTGCCAAAAACTGGATGGCTTAAACCAACTTTTTTTTTTTTCCTTTTGCAATTCTGGGGGCCAGAACCCTCTGGAGGTGCTAGGGGAGAATCCTTCCTTCCTTCTTCTAGCTACTGGAAGGTGTTGGCTTTCCTTGGCTTGCTTGGCTTGTGGTCACACCACTCCAGTCTCTGCCCCTGTCTTCACATTGTCTTCATCTGTGTGTGTGTCAACTCTCTCCTGTGCATCTTGATTAAGAAAACTTGTCATTGGATTTAGGGTCCACCAGGATAATCCAGGATGGACTCTTTATCTCAGCATCCTTAACATAATTATATCTGCAGAGATTTCTTTTCCAAATAAGATAATATTCACAGGTTCCATGAATTAAGATGTGAACATGTCATTTTTGGGACCATCATTCATCTCACTGTATTGGGTGCCTGGAAGTAGCATGTGTCCTTTGAAGATATATAGGACACAGACTTACTAGCCAATGATTATAATACTGGAACAAACCAAATAAAACACACTACTCAATTAATGGTATTAACCAATACCATCAAATCTGAAGATTCTCACACTGAAATGCACTAATGCATAAGTTTCTCAGAAATCCTCATATGTAGGGACACTATTAATGTCAAAAAATTCCATGCAGCATCACAGAAAACAAACTCATGTTGTTATTATTCTAGCTGTTTTGGGAAATATATTTTCTTTTTTATCAAGGAAGAACTCTCATGCTATAAAGTCTATAAATCTGAAGTGTACAACTCCATTATTTTATGTATGACTATATCTGTGTATGCATCACACAGATCAAGAGAGAGACCATTTCTAACTCTCCTGAAAGCTTCCTCATGCCCCTTTTCTAGTCAATACCCCCCAAGGAAAACAACTTCTTACATATCTATCACTAGATTAGTTTAATATAAACAGATATACATAAATAAAATCAATTATAAATTAAATTTATGCAAATTCATAAAATTAATATATTTAGATTTATATAAATAGAATCATGGAATTGGTGCACAGGTATATTTGATAACTTTTGTTTGTGCAAATATAAAACAATTTTGACTTTATCATACATTGGAATGATGTTGCCCTTTTTTGCCATTGAACAGCATGTCCATTATTTGAAATGTGGTGTACATATACAAAAGATGTATTAGTTACTTGGACTACAAATAAAGCTTTGTGCACATATAGTTATTCATTTATTTATATAGCACACACTAAGTGAGAGAACACTGTAGAAACAACTGTGTCACAATGGATAAAATTGCAAATGGGCAATAATAACATGTTGCCTGCCTTCAAAGAGCTTAGAGCCTAGTGATGCAGAAAGTCGTAATCAAATTTCAAGGAAAGACTTGTGGTGTTTTGAGATTGTAACAAGGAACCTGATCTAAAATGGAATGAGAGTTGAGGTAGGACGGTGTTAAGAACAGTTCAATTAAGTATAGCAGAATCTCATAACATTCTAGTATGAGATAATAGTATGAAAAAGGAGTAAATATGATATGTTTGCATCCTGAAAAAGAAGCCAGTGATCTAGATTGTAAAAATTAGATGTCCCTTCTCATGGCCCAAGTAAAATTCTACAGATTTTCAGCACTTTATTTTATTTTATAACATTAAATTAACTTGAGTAGGCACAGTAAAAGCAAACAAAATAAGGCAAAATATTCATGAGACAAAATGGACCTTGGTTGAATATTGTATCCATCAATTTACACATCTCAAAATTGTGCTCTTTTCATTGCTTCCCACCATCTCGATCCCTTCCTTAAAATTTCCTTACCACTGTAGATATTCATGTTAACTATCTCACATATAGAAATATATCTTTTCAGATCTGTTTCTAAAATGCTTTTGAAACTTTATAAGTAAGAGTATAGAAGTCATTGAAAACTTGCGATATTGTGAAAATACAAAACATGGAGTCATTGTTCCGGGACTGGCTCAGGGATTATAATATATAAACCTACATAAATCATCTGATGCCAAATTGAATGGATCAACCAGTCTTAAACCTGGTTCCAAAACAGAATAAAAATGTCAATTTCAACTTTGATAGCTCCTTATTCCACCATTAGATCTTCCCCCTTTGTCAATAGTTCACAATTCTTAGACTGGAATCTATTTCAAACCTTAAGATTCTCCAGGAGCTTACTTTAAGCTAGAAATCATCTAATTCTAATTTGACCAGTGGATTTACATCTGTCTGAAGTGTTAGGAGCTGCAGCATGGAGCAAGTAGTGTCAGTTACATTGAACTCAATGGCATAATATAGTTTATTCCTCTAGTATCACATTTCATGGTAGCACTGTCTCAAAGTTACACTTGCTTTAGTGTGATGGTATTGAGGTGGCAAGATAGCTTAGAAATAGAAGGATCAACCCAGATTGTGTGTCTTGGCAAAAGCATGCATTAGAACAATCTCTAAGAAGGGTCATGGCAACATGCATCAAAATTTTAAATATGTGTTCCCTTTGGACCACTAATTTCATTTGGAAATTCATTCATATATACTTACATATATACACACAAGGATAAATTTTCAACCTCTTTATTAGCAAAAAAACTGTAAATAGCTTAAGGATCTATCAATCGAGAATTGGCTAGATATATTTTAATTTATTGATATGATGGGATATTTAACAACCACTAAAATAATGATGCATAAATGTTCATGAGACAATATCGCTTGAGTATGGGCATTTCTACACAAGATTTAAAAACTATCCACCATGTTCCAAAGAAATATCTCTCTGATAATGGATGACGGGGTAAGTTTGACTCAAGGGCCAGCCAGGACCATTGAAATCATGCCTTGTAGTCAATTGCCTTATCAGGCCACTAGTAAGGCAGAGAGGAAATAGTCAAAATGCCACTTACAATTTATGAACAAGTAATATTGTAAGAAAAACCACTGATAATGTAAATTTTATTTATTTAACTGTATTACATATATCTATATGTCTGAATGTGTGTATTTTGGGGGAAGGAAAGGCAATTGAAAACTAAATAAAAGCATGTAACTTATGTACCTGCTAAAATTAAAAAGACTAAAATTGATATTAAGATGCAGAAGTTCTAATTCCAGGTCTATAAGTAATTCAATATATGACCTTAACCAAGTTGCTTTTATTTTGTGTCACCAAGTTCCCTAAATTAGAAAATAGAAATAAAAATATTTATGTCCTGCCAAATCTAGATAAATGCTTAAGGAATATTGACTATATACTTGTATTAAACACTACATGATTAATAATATTCTAATCAACTTGAATCTTTAAATTATTTCTTGGATAAAGAAAAGTACATTTTTCAACCTCACACTGCATGTATTCCTTTAGTGTTAGCACAGTTTTGGATTACATGAGAATCAGTGCTTGTCAACATAAGCTGCTATCTTTTGGCAAATAGTTTAAAACTAGAATTTTTAGTAAAAGTAAGTCCTCTGCATGGACATCTTTCACAGTGCCTGACAGCATATCAACCTAAATATTAAACTTTACATTCTCCTGATTATATTTTGTACATTTAAATTACTGAAAAGCAAATTTTTGTATAGTTTTTGTGGTACAGTACAGTAGCTTTCTTACAGAAATTTATGGATGCTAATTTATACAGGTGTACTTTATAATATCAAAGACCAATAAGAACCCAAATACCCCACTTGCTCTTTTAACCTCTATCTCAGTTTTAGAGATGTCAAAACAAAGAACCACAAATTACATGGCTTGAAACAACAAAAATTTATTGCTTTGCAGTTTAGAGGCTAGAAGTTCAAAATGAAGTTGTCAGCAGGGCCATGCCCCCTCTGAACCCTGTAGGAGAGAAGTCTTCCTTGCCTTTTCCTAGGGTCTGGTGGTTTTCCAACAATTCTTGGAATTCCTTGGTTTGTAGCTGCAACACTTCAGTCTCTACCTCCATTGTCCCATGATGTTGTCCTTTCATCTATCCATTTGTGTCTGTGTCCGAGTCTCTTCTTCTTATAAGGCCACCAGTTATATTATTGGAAGTCCCACCCTAATCTACTTTGGCGTCATCTTAACTAATCACATTTTCAAAGACCCTATTTCCAAATAAGGCCACATTTACAGGACTGGGGATTAGGACTTGAACATATTTTTGTGTGTGTAGGAAGAGCACAAACAGTCTTATATATCTAATATTACATTTCCTGGCAGTATAATGTTCTTTAGAAGTTCCAGAAACATGGAGAACCTCTTGCATTCCCTCAGAGAATAGCACATCCACCAGGTCTGCAAGGCAGGGCTTGTATTGTTTCCATCATTGAACAGTGAGATTATTTAGTGTCTATTTTGCTTGCAGGCGTACTAACTGGATTTAAATCTTGCCTCACTAGTTAGTTGCTCAGTGACCTTGGGCTATTTACTTATTCTCTTATGCTTTAGCTTCTCTTGAATTTATTCGTATATAAATGGAGATAACATTAATAAGTACTTCATGGGATTGTTTTGAAGATTCAGGGAGTTAAACGAGCACTTAGAAGAGTACCTGGTACTTTGTAAGTATTTAGCAAAAGTGAGTGAGTGATGATGATGACTGGTGATGATGATGATGATAAAGCTGATGGTGGTAGTTTCAATCTGCTGCCTAAATATTTTGAGCTACCACACATTGTGACAAGGGGGTAAAACATGCAGTTAATATGTAGCTCTTTGGGCAGATAATGGTAGAGGCCAGGGATGAGAGAGTACATGTACTCTGTTCTGCCATGTGCCAGGAACTAAGCCAAAAATTGGATATGAATTGAGAAAAAATGGCTGCATGAAAGAGCAAAAGTTAACTATCTATTACATATGAAGAAGAAACATATGATATGAAATGAACTCATGGCATAGTAATCACTTAATCACTTTTGTATATATATATATCTATATTTTCTTCTCTGATCTGTAATGTATAGACTATGATCCTTTTAAAATTTGTTGAATTCAGTTGACTTTCATACATGAGCTGCAACTTCTTATTTAGACATTCAAGTCTAAGAGCATAGTCCTATGTCTTCCCTCTTTCTATCACTCATGTATTTAATTATATCTTAAATTTAGACCTAAGTACCTTAGCAAGTGGATAAATCCTGTATTTTTTGTAATGCTTATCTAAAGTTGATATTATGTGAACATTTTATTTATGACTCTGCAAACCTTCAGAAAATACTCCTTTTGAAGTTAGCTCAACCTTGAAATAAGTGAAATGGACTGTAGCCATATTGTGATGATTAGGGATTGGTCCCTTGTCACCCAAGCTTTGTAGGGTCTTTTTGAACTGCATTGTCTCTTTTGGAAACAAGACATATATAACCCAACACCTCTCTTTCAAATCCCAGGGAGCAAAACAACAAATCTCTAGAGGGTGTTTTGAACTGGAGACAATGTCACAATTCACTCCCAAGAGTAAGAATGAAAGAGAGGGCCAGCTGAGTTAAGTCCCAAAAGCCACTCCAAGAAACATGCCTTGAAAGAGGATGTCAACCAAGCATGGGATAAAGAAGTTGAATATAGTATATGGATGGGAGCATAAAAGTGAGAATAATAATGCATTATCAACAACTGCTGATGCTGTAGATACTGAAATGGAGTGACCCAGCTCTCCCATTCCCACTCACCACTCACCCATTCCAGTGTAATCACTACAGAATAAAAAATTAGACAGTGAACACAGAAATATGTTAAAATAACTAGTGAACTCTTTTCACAAGCTATATGTTCATCAAATGCATAAAATATCTAACACCCTTAGAGCACATATTATGTGAAAGATATCATATAGAAAATATTGTACACATTAACTCATTTAATTCTCAAAACAATGCTGTGCAGTAGTGCTCTTTATCCTCATTTTATAGATGAGGAAATTGAGACAGAGAGAGGATAAGTGATTTACCCATGAAAAGTTGGATGCTAGAATCTGATCACTGAACTGCTTCATATTGACTCATGTCTATTTTTCCATCTACCCCTATCACAAATCAAAATAGACACATATATGCAATAGGAAATCTGCGTTAGACTGATAAGCAGCCTGTTCTATTTTCTACCCTAAAGGTAGCAAGGTTCCTGAGGAAACTGAACTGTTAATGAGTCATCTGTGAATAAACTGCGAATTTCTCTTTCTAGTGCCTCTCTCAATCTGGCATCTTTCACAAACACTAAATAAATTTTCAAAGGCAACAAACAACAAGCGAAGAGAAGTCTGTGGCAGGTGTTTGTTTATTTTGCCTTCTGAGCAGTAGCTATAAACTTACACTTCTATCACTGAGCAATTGAATAGATAATTCCAGTCAATATGGGTGAGAAATTTTCAAAATATTCAGAGGCCCCTTGAAACTGGAGCTATTACCTTTATGCACACTTAAAACTTTCAGCCCTTACTATGACCTTACCAGCAGGTAACTTGTATAGTACTTACATCTCCATATAACTTCTAACCTCTTCTTAGTAACCTGTTGAATCCAGTATGCTTCTGACTCTTAATCTGCAACCCATTGTTTACTTGTAAAAGGTCTGCCTTAAAATTCTAGACCTGTTCACATTGTATTTTCACAGAATCAGAAATTTCTCCCAGTATGCTCTCCCATCATTGTGTGAATGGGTTTTCTTATACCATGGCCTCTTTCCCAGGTGGTCATGTATATTTTGGCCCAGGCATATATTCACGGGGTTTTCTCTCCTTTTGTGCTCAAAAGTTATTGATCTGGTAGAACTGGGAGTAATCCTAAAGTAACTAGCAGAACCACACAACATAATCGCTTTTAAGATCGAAACCAATCGTAGTTATTATAATTAGAGTATTCTACTCCCCACTGAGCATGCTGTCATAATACTATGCTGTCAAACTTAATTGAACAGCTTTTCCAACGTTTTAAGGCTGCATACTAAGTTGAGCTTTAACAACTGAGACATTAAATATTAAAAAAAGGAAAGAAACAAAGAAAGGAAATATATCCATTACTTCACTCTAATGAACAAATTTAAATTTACTTGGGAATTCAACCTAGTGATTGGAAAAGGAAATTGACTCACCAAATATCTGAATTGGGAATATAGAGGAATATGCATAATTAAAGGAAACAAGAGCAGCAATATGATTCAAAACCATCCAATATACAATGTAATTATACCCAGTCCTATTCTTCATGTGTCTAGTCCAAAATTTCACTCTCTCAAATTATTTGGTTTCAGTAAATATGTGTAGGTAATGGCTAATTAGTCTAGGCAAAAATGGCTCTTTTGAAGCAGACTGTTGTGTAAAGGTTTTGTCTGTTCATCTGAATTACTCACTCTAAAAATAAATGCACAAACATCAGTGGAAATAAGAGGAAGAATGCCATCCTCTCATTGTGGAATTATAGATACAATATTAAATAATAATTTAAATTTAGGTTATTGCTAATACTTCTAAAATAATAATCTTTTTGGCTGTGAAGGATTTCTTTTATTTAAGCACTGTTTCTCACCAACATCATGCATAAAATGAACTTTTAACAGCAGACCATACTAGTAGTAATTTTCTCAAACATTTCATCACCTTCATTACCATAATAATTAACTCCAAATGATTTACCTCACATCTGCTTCATTAAACTCCTATATCTTGGACTACAGCTGCTGATATGTTGCTAATATTTGAACTATTCTGAAGAAAAATTATTATGCTCTTCATAACAGCTGTATTCTCTTCACATCTACTTGAAATGACAAATGGATACTGTGATCATTTTTAAGATTGTGTAAAACAACCGAAGAACAACCTAAGAAATGAACAGATATTTGATTCAAAATAGGAAATAGTGATAGAATAGTAACAATGATCCCATAGCATACTTATATACTCCACATACTTTTTCAGTGATTTTCCATCCGTTTTCTCCATTTATCTTTAGAATAATACTAAGAATAGAGAGATATGGGGGACTAAATTTTTCATGGGCACAAAGAGCTAATTATCAAAATAAACATTAAAAATCAGGTCTGTATATCTTTTACAATTATACACATTAGTTGGTAAAATAGATATAACTTTTATTTTATTGATACCCACACGTTTCCAGAATATAATTAAAAACTCTCCTGCAAAAAGACTACATAACCATAAGAAGGATAAATATTACCATGTCCACAATATGAGCACATTAGCTCAGTTTTAAGAATACCTCTCCTACTGTATTTTGGTAGAGATGGCGTTTTTAATAACAGTGAAAATGAATTTAAAATAATAAGTAATTTATTCATTTAAAAATAGGAAGATCATTTGACTGAAATTTATAATTACCTTGTTTTGATTGCAATTTAGTTTTGTAATAATGAATCAACTTGATCAATGTTTCCTTTCATGTTTTTTGTTTGTTAGTTGATTTGTTTTTGGTTTCAGATTTCCAATCCATGGATTTTCAGGTGACTCTATCACTCTGTGATGGAATGCACAAAGTAAAGTTATTTCTATCTTTGGACCTTTCAAAGTAGGTTTATTCTTATTAAATAAAATTATTCTGTAATTGGAAGAAATTCTTTATTCAGAATTGCTATAGCGAGAACAGTAGCAGCGACAATATTCACAGCACCATTCCAGACTCAAGAAAAATATTATCTTACATTAATATATGTTAGAGCTGTGAAGGTCCATTACATCCCTTTTATCATGGGTAGTTTTATTACAAATTACAAAGTATGCATGGGGATTATTAACTTGTATGCTTAATATTGAAAAGTGATGTTTGGCTCTGAGGGGAAAGTGAAATTAAAATGGCCCATCTAAGTCTTCCTTCTGTAAGATTTGCCTTTGTAGGGATAAACTTGCCCTTTGTAAGCACAAACTCCTGTAAGATCTGGCATTAACTATGGAGATTACTATAGATCCCATTAAAATACTTGAGCAAATTGCTTATGACTCAACTACATTGTGATGAGTTACATGAAAAGTAACAAATCCAGTTATTTCTCCATGATCTGGAGTCCTTTTCTGAATTTTTTACCTCTGAGTAAAAAATTCTATCCTTGTGTCTAGGCTGCCAAAACCTGTTGCTCACACAGTCCTTGATTTCCTAGCTTGCTTTGTTTTGCTCACAGGTCATTCTAATTTCTGTTAAGATATCTTTATCAGAGTCTTCTCTATTAGATCCATTCTATTAAAGTCAAGTCCCATCATGAGTTCCCATAAGTGATTTAGAGAAAATTGTTATCGTAATAATGCATTCATTGGAGGGTATTTTAGGCTTAGTATTCAATTTTGAAGAATAGAATGATATATGGCTAGGCCAGAAAAAGTATTTTGAATTGATACAAGGCAATAAGAAACCACCATGAATTCTTGAGTAGGGTTGAAAAAACAGTTTGGAAAAAATATTGTCTGTGGTCAGTCTCACAAACTATTTTTTCCCTTCTAAATTTCTTCACCTATAAAATGACACTAACAATCTAAATCTTCCCTGCAGGGACTTTGTGAGGTATAGCTAATTATGCAAAATCATGCTAAAAAAACACAAAGATTTGCATTTACTATAAATTAACATAATAAGACAAGAATATAAGCAAAAAGGACACATTGCACATTCATAATTTGGATTATTTCATGTCTCCCTTTGAACAGGAATAGAATTTGCCAAGGAAAGCATTTTAGGAGCATTTTCTTGTGCCCCTATTATTTCCTTTTTGAAGCTGGTCTTGTTTTTCAGATTCACAAAGGGGGAAACAACATTCTTTTTATTCAGTTATCTAAAAATAGTACTCCAGAAGTTGAATTACCTGACAGATGAAGGAAGAATTACAGGATACTCTGCAGATGTCAATTAAAAATATTTGACACAATTTTATTTCCTTCTAATACAAAATATTAGAACTGTAGAAAAACAAAGTTAAACCCTAAGGGTTTTGAGGAAAAATTGAAAACGTTTAAGTGAAATACTTGACAAAACAGAAATCTGCAGCAAGATCATATGGCTATTTAAGCACATGTAAGGAAAATACTATTTACCTGGAAAATGTTAATTTTATTTCCATTAGCAGGAAGAGGCAGCAGAAGCTCTCAACAAAAGATTTATAAGCAGAAAACAATAAATTTTTAATTTAGATGAGAGGCCCTTTATTATTCTGGATCTAGGACAAAGTGGTTTGCACCTTAATAAGATTTCCTCAAGGACTTTCAGAAAATTAGAAGACTAGCATACGTTCAGACAGTTTTTCTTAAACGTTTTCTGCTAGGTTATTTTTTTAATCTTTTTCAGTTTAAACTCTCTCCTACCTCATCTTTTCCTATTTTTCTATCTAAAATGTTGTCTTTTATAGTTTTATTATAATTTAGAGTATAATGTTAAGTATTTATTATTGGTTAAGGCTGATAATCATTATGTACTAAAATTAGCTGACTAGCATAGCAAAAAACAAAAACACCAACAATAAACACATAGATAGAAATTTCTAAGAACTGATGGATATAAGGTTTAAATGTCCACATTTCCTAGTACCATGCATAGTGAGATTAGCTTGGTTTGAGAATGTATCTTATTGTATGTCATTGTTCTTACTCTTATTTGTTCTCTCTCCCCCATGAGAAGGTGGATCATAATGAAAAGATGCATGTGAAAATTGTGTGTATATAAGATGGGGAAAAGAAATCAGTTAATGCAGATGGGCAAAAGGAGATGGAGGAGGGCCATTTATATCCCAGTGAGATCACATATTTATATGTGACTAGCATGGCTAGCATAATAGCAAGAGGGATGTTTTGTATTACAGGGTGAAACTATTTTTATTTCCCACAATCTACATCCTGTTATTAAAGATAAGATTCAGGCAAGTTCATTTCTTGCATTGCTCCATTTCTCATGTTTAGTTTCTATTTAGTTATTTTATTTAGAATGTATACTGTATGTGTTGCCTAAATGTCACACAGCTTTAGAATATTCTGTAGATTCTCCTTTTTAAGAAAGACAATGTCAACATATAGAGAAACTGAAGCACAAATCTTACAATTTAAAAAGCTTTAAGTATATACTGATCAAAATAACTTTAGTTGGTTTCCATTAAAAACTGTTTTTTAAATTATTATTATTATTATTTAGAAGGGTTCCTAAAGCCCAGGGCACATGCACCTTTCTCAGGAATATATCCTTATATATGTTCATTTATTTAGTTATTTATTCAGTTCAAAACATGCTTGCCTAAGTATAGTAGTCCCAGAAAAGACTCAATTTTAATTGCTAGAGTTATATTTGAAAAGGTAGTTTCTATACTCTTTAGCAAAATAACAGAACCACTTTAAAGTGCTGTAATTTTTTCTTGTGTCATATCTTTTCTAATTTGCAAGTATCATTCCCTATATATTGCCTTCTGAAGAAATACTATAAAGACAGTCCAAAGTGTTGCTACCAATTTGAGTGTGGCACATATTTCTCTTTCTTGTATCCTTGCCTTTTCTTTTGTTTTTTTTTTACCTGCAGCACAGGCTAACACTGCTCCCTGCTCCCACCATCTGTAGGCTTCTTGGCTGAACTCTGGCCTGGTCACCCTGAATATCTAATGCTGGCATGCTGCATATCATAGTAACCAACTCTCTTCTAAACCCCATTATTTTGCTTCTGTCATCACAGTTGTCAAGGGAAAATGAAAATGATCAAATTAAACCACACTGAGGTATGAATGGCTGATCATTCTGTGAATCCACTTAGGTGTCTCTGTTGAGCCCAATATAGCTCATAATGGGAGATTTTCAAAACTACTTTAGAGGAATTTTAGGGCAAGGAACGCTTCAACTAACCCATATCTGGAGAGAATAACCAGAGGAAAGGAGAAAAGTATGGACTGCTTGAGACTCTCAGTCCATCTCCCTCCATACAAGGGAAAACATGGAAATAACTCAAGATGCAAAAGCTAGGCCACTAATGCTTTTTTCCTCAGCTGACTCCAGTCCAGAAGAAAGTCTTTTTTAACTTTCTAAGAATATATTTATTAATGTCACTTACCCTTCAAAGGACCATTTATGCCCTATTATAGAAAACTATTATAGCAAGCTTTTTATTGAGAATGTCAAATTTTTGTCCCTTTACATCTGTTGAATCTAAATCGCCTGTTTGTTTTCTACTCACTGCTAACCAAATTTAAATTCAGTATTTACTGGTTGCCTTTCAGGAATTTCTTTTGGCAAGACAAGAATAATCTTCAAAAGGAAACCAACCTACTGCTGGTCCCACATCCAAATAAAATCTTTCTAAACTTTTTTTATATTCTAGTTACATTTGATTGGTTGAAGACTTAGTTAAACTTTGAAGCCCAGGGAAAATATAAAAGATTCAGCATTTACATAAGAAAATCAATGCTTTGGGGGTTGTTAGAAAGAAGGTGTTTTCAAGGATTGGGGGTGGGGGAAAATGGGGAGACTTTGAAATACTCAGGAAAAATGAAAATTTTATAGAGTTTTCTAGTTGATTTAAGTAGCTAAAAGAGTCAATTTTTACTTCATGATCAAGGAAAAGAAACTGGTTTCTTATGTTCCAAGGAAAAACAAAACAAACTAGCAAACAAAACAAAACAAAACAAAAAGAAAGAAAGGTACCAGCAATCTGGGGAACTTGTGGAAGCACTTTTCACAGATTTCAGAAAACCAACTGACCAGGTTCGTGAGTCTCTCCAAAAAATAAGAGAAGATATTTATTGATAATTAAAGTGGTTTCAAAACTTCTTAAAGATTGAGAAATTTCAAATCTTGGGCTCTGTAACTCAGATCTCAAAGCAATAATGTAGGCTCTGATTTGGTGTGTCAAGTTAATACTGCATGTTTATGGCCCCCTTCAACAAAGAGGATTGAGGTCCTGTGATCAATTTGGACTTGTCTTTCATAGCTTGCTCCAAGCCACCAGGATCCAGAAGATGTGGCAGGAATGTATAGGATCTAATACTCACCATAAACATGTTTCAGTATCCAAGTGACCCAGAATGGCTAGATTCTTACAAGGCACAGAATGTCATTGTAAATTTTAAAGAAGCTCATTAATACATCAGAGGTTAACAGAGGCTAACCTCAATGGGTGATATTATTTGAGGTTCAAAAAAAAAGGTCGTAAAGATATTCTTAACCTTAAGAAGGCAGGAGGCAGGAGGTTCAGCTGGTATAAAACACTGGAGGACAAAAAGGGAAGGTCCCTAAAGTTTAGTAAATTGTTAAGCATTCTTAATAGTAGATTAATTTTGCTGAAACACAAAATTGTATCTATATATGTTCCAGCTTCATTTTTTATGGGTGTGGTAGCAGAATAATGCCCTCTCAAAGTTGTCCGCATCCTAATTCCTAGAACCTATGGATATGTACATTACATGGCAAAGAAAAATTGGGTTGCAGATGCAATTAAGGTTACTAATCTGAATTATCTGGTGTTCCAATGTCCCAAGAAAAATTGGGTTGCAGATGCAATTAAGGTTACTAATCTGAATTATCTGGTGGACAAAGAGGCAAAAGTTGAATCAGTTTCAGAGTGATGCTATGTGAGAAAGACTCCCATTTGCTGGGTTTGTAAATGAAAGGACACCATAAACTGAGGAATGTGGGCAGCTTCTAGAAGTCTGAAAAGGCAAGGAAATGATTCTCCCTTAGAGCCTCCAGAAAGGAGCACAACCCTGTCTATACCATATTTTAGCCCAGCAGGCCTGTGTCAGAACTCCAACCTACAGAAATGTAACATAATAAATTTATGTTGTTTTAAGCCATTGTTAATACAGTGTGATAACTATTCTAAAACAGAAACCTGAACTTTGTTCAGGAAACAATTACATAGTTTAATGAATCATAAAGCATATATTTCAAAGAGTTACAAACTAATATTCATGATTCGTAATTTTTTTAATTACTCAAGAAGCTTCATCCCATCTATTGACTCCCCGAATTTAAGGATTCTTACCAAAAGACATCAGCCTCTTGATAATGATAAAATACCAGACGATGCATGATGGCCTAATTCAAGAATATACTACAAAATTTTAGTAAATTCTATTTGTAAGCTATATCATATAAAGCTTATCACACGTGATATATTGAAAATATTTCATCCCTATCTCAGGTCAACTCATTTCATATTACTATTTTATTATTTACTTAATTGTCTTTAATTTGTATTATGATGTCAATAGGCAATTTCATTAAAAAATAATCTTCCTAATTAAGAAAAAAATGTATTTTAAAATGCATATGCACCTTTCCTAATAGAACCATGAATTCTAATTTAGGAATACCTATAGGAAGAGAATTTTCCTCTGGGGATAGCTTAACTAATAATTGCAATCATTATTTTGGTTCAAATTTTACCATGCTGTGACCTCTTCATTCCAGTGGAATGAAAGATTTGAAGATACCCTAACGACTTAGTCTTAGGACTAAGGCATAATATTCAGGGAAAACATAGATGACTATTTCTAGTGTGATGAGTCTGTATTCCCTACCATGCCAGTGTAATGAAAATGAACAATTTAGGTCTGTAATTATTATTATTATTATTTTTAGAAGGCATCAGGGGACTGAACCCATGACCTCGTACATGGGAAGCAAGCACTCAACCACTGAGCTATACCTACTCTACTGTAATTATTTTTTAAAGTCAGAGCAATAGGTAAAGGAAGGGAAAATGAACCCCAAATCCCTGTAGGTTCCCAGAATGTATCAGACAATCTATAATTTTCTACTTTGTCCCCTTGTTTAGTAATTTCACATCCTGGTTCTTCCACTCAACTGGTAGTTGTTAAGATTAAAAACTATTACTTTATACTTTTTTTTTTTTGTCCCTTTTTGGTTGATGCTTAGTAACTGCAAGTATCTAATCTTATTGATAGTTAGGAAAAGGCATATATCAAAGAACTCCTGCAGCATTTGCCTCACACTTCTTCCCCAAATACACCTTAAACACCAGGGATATTGTACTTGGAGAACTGATCATAGTCTTCCTATGTGAATTCCATCTCATTTGCCTTATTACTTGGTCATGTAAATGTAACATCCTTGCCGAGACTGTATATGTTTGTGTGTATATGTATATGTGTCTGTATGCATAAATAGATGATAGATAGATGATAGATAGATAGACAGCTTTCCTATCTTTCATAGCACCTAAGGAACATAAACATGACTCAATAAATGTCTCTACCTGATAACTTGAAACAAACAACATCCTATTTTTTGTCATTTTCATCCTTTCAGTATTTGCTTTTTCATTTACTTCAGAGCAGGGGCTAGTGCTCCTTATCCATCTTTTAGATACATGTCCCATTATGCCTTGCATTCTGTCAGGAATCATCAAAGATAGTATGATTGGTTTACCTATTCAAAACTGTTCTACTTAATTAAAAACAAAAGGAAAAATTACATTGCTCATCTAAATAATTCAGAGTCTTCCTACAGTTAAAAAAAGGAGAAATTATATAGTATGCAAATTCATTTCAAACATAGTTATAAATGCAAATTTTTCTGAGGGTTTAACTTGTTTCCATTTTAACTCTACCTAATGAAGTTAAGAAATTTTATCTTACAACCCCTAATTAGAAGATTCTCCATTATTAGATAGCTATGGTCTACAACTTTCTAAAAGTGACACTTTCCTGACATTTTCCTTTTACTCATTACTCTTGCCAGATTCCAAAAATATGCACTTTAATTTTTCCTGGATATTTCTTTATATGTCATTGGGAAGACACATTCAACCTAAACAAAAGTGGTAAACCCTCCTTATCTGAAAACTGCAGAATTTAAGCTAATACCATTTTATACAAGAACACTTGAAATTAAGCACACTGTTTTGGACAAAACACTCAGAAAATTAAAAGCAATCAGAAACAATGTATTTTAAAATTGCCTAAATAGGTTCTATGTTGTACCTATTAAATTTACGAAAGCCAAAATAATAATAATAATTTCTAGTATAAAAAAAACATTTAGCTTCGTTTCAGTTACTAATAATGTAAATTTCTAGAACTATTTATGAATTAATTTTGACAATGCTTCAAGAGCATTAAATGTGTCTGTATTGTTACAATAAAATTTTAAGGGTAGCTATCTCTATATAGTAAATCACTTCCTATGTTCTTCCTATTGCTTATCTTTTCTCCTGATTTTTCCATGTTGAACAATCATTAATGATATAATTTAAATAGAAAAAAGTTTCAAAACATTCAACATATCTTACTTTACCTTTTAATTTTTCCTTTAACTATTTGTTTTTAAAAATCCAAAAGAAAGAAAATAATTGATGCATGGAAATTTGTCCCAAATTGTTTAAAAGAGAAATATTAGGAACAACCTAAATTTCATAACTTAAGGATGGTTAAGTAAATTTCAGTACTCTAACTCCTTGGAATAAAAACAAGTTCTGAAAAGAAATGTAAAATAAAATCTTTTAATTTCTAAAGTGGTGTGTTTCAAGATTTATTTATAACGTTTTCTTTCATTTCTCTTTATCAGGCAGATGAAATAAAATAAAAATGGCTAGAATCTGCCATTAGTATGCAATCTATAGATTTTGAGGTAATTTTGTATCAATGCTATGCTTCCCTTTCCTATCACTTTCTTCTTCTCTCTTAATAATTGGCAATAGGATCTTAAGATTTGAATAATGATGTTCTTAAGTAAGCATATCTATTCCCAATATAAAAAGTTCACTACTTGAGAAATATTCAACAAGTAGATAGACCTAATAACCAGATCTTTATGCTTAAACAAGAAAATATGATTCTAAAGATAATTGTCCTCTGGGGAAACTACACCATGAATGCATTGTTCATCCTTAAGAATTTAAATATATTTTCCCAAATTAAATGTGACATTTTTTCTAGAATCTGCTTTCTACAGAAGAAAAATAACTACTCTAGTAGTCTCATATGTCTATGTAAAAAATATGTTTGATGTTTGCTGAAGCATAGTAATATTTGTGAACAATGACAACAAAAAGTTAAAGGGGAAAATGTCTTATTTCAACATTGTAATGATTCAGTGAATAAAAGAAGGGTAAGGCTTGTCAAAGAGCCATACCTGACCTCTAGAAGCTGGAGCACATGGTCTCCTGCATCACTGCACAGTAGAACTAAAAAGACACCTTGAGCTTTTTGAAAACACATTCCAAATTCAGGACCTGACACTGATGAATCAAGCATGTCCTTTTCCCTGAAGAGGCTGCCAAGCAGATCCTGAGGTCATTTCGGTCAATATACACAGTGTGTGAGCAAAGGGCAGGCAGGTTCAGGATAAATATTCACTCCTGTCATATACCATCTCATCCTATTCAGTTTGCAAAGAAACAAAGAGCTTCAGCACAAATTTTGCTATCAGAATGAAAAGCCACTTGATTTGAAGAGGAAGAAAAATTAATTAAAATGTATTTTTTTTTTCAGGGAAATCCATGATAGTTTTGAACAGTTCAAATATTTAATATTTTATATTCATTTTTTTCAATAACTACTAAATGCCAAGCAAACTTACATATATGATTTATTTTAATTCCTCAAACTCCATGAACCAGATATTATGGAGAACAATGAGATTCTGGAAGAGAGAAATTCTGTGCCCAAGGTTATCATTGAACAATTCTGTGCTAGGGTAGAATACCAAAGAAAGCATTGTTGACTCTCTAATTTTTCTCACTTAGACTACTTTGCCTGATTTACTGAAAAGTTTTCCTTGAAAAGGTCAATTTTTTTTTTTTTTTTTTTTTTCCTGAACGTCAAGTTTTAGGCTGGGTGCAGAGAGGGGGAGAAATAGTTAACACAGCAGGACTGTTTTAATCAGATTTTGCTCATTTATAAAGCCAAGGCATAACCCTTGGTTAAACAATGAGCACAAAACTCTTGTAATGTTCTTACAGTTACTGTGTAAAGCAATGGGTGAAGATGAACCAGCCTGTCAGCAGATTCATGACATATACCTAGTGAAGGGGTTCCGGTTTGCACCTTTAAGAATTCTGGAACTGGGAACTCAGCCTTCTGCAGGTGGAGATATCACAAGGGAGAAAATTTTATCCTATATTACCCTTGCAGAAAGAGTGGGAGAACATGGAAGCCTGTGTGTGACCTCTATAGCCTTCGCCTATGATTTTCTTTTTCTTCTTGTTCCTGCACTGTATCTTTTGCTATAACTCTTGGCCATGGGTATAACTTTTTGTTGAATCATGATAGTTCTTCTAGGGAATAACCAAATTAGTTGTGGCACTCTTGAAAAGAGCACAGATTAAAATATATGGTGATAAAGCAAACAGACTGTATTGGTTACCTTTTGTTGCAAAACACAACACCCCAAAATTGAGTGGCTTACTGAATAAATAAATATTCAAGGGCCTTTTAAGTGTGTTTGTTGCACTTCTCAAGTCATCATTAAAGTGGGAAAATATCTCTAATTCTTGATCTCTAGCTTGGTTTAATTATATATCTTCATGCTTATGAATCTCTCAAGTTTTAAAAATTTGATTTTCTGCTTCACTCTTTATAAGCACAAAAGTCAGCCGGGATTAGATATGCAGTTAGAAGACAAAAACATCCCAGGTGGAGAGAATTACCTATGAGCCTTGTTTAACATGAGAGGTTGAATAAGGAATAAGATATTATAGTGCAACCAAGAACATAGAAACTTAAATTTCCTGAGGACCGATTTCCACTGTGCAGAAAAGATGGCAACGGGCCAGACAAGCAACCTCCAGCTCAGGGGTCCGGTCCACAAATAGGCCTTGGGGGAAAATATTCTAAGGAGGACACACTAAGGATACTTTCAAATATGGCAAGAAGGCTGAGAATTGCAGAATATCAAAACAGTTGATTCAGGGATGGATAGCCCACCAAATGGGTTGGGCACTCACAAGATGGGAAACAAGCTAAAACAAATGAACAAAACTGTCTTGCATACTTCTACAAGCCTTATAAAAATTATCATAAGAGAACCAGTGAATCTTGGAGTTGGAGATTTTCATTTTATGTTTCCTGTCTCAAAAGTTCTGATCACTTGTTCCTTTTCAGATATATTTTTCCAAAATGATCACATTGCTTCTACATATGGTTCTTAAATATAAGGTACATTTTTCTTCTAATGAACAATAGGTATATCTATCTCACAAGACAAGTGTATTTAATAATATATATTTTTCCCAAGGGTTTCAAGCCTTTTACAAGGAAAACATTATAAAATACCATTTACAGACATTTCTGTCTTTAGCTGATGATTCACTGCAATTATAATAAAAATGTCACCATTTTTTGAGTACTGTTGCCAAAAATTGATGAAGATTTAAAAATAGCTTGTGTGGTTCATATTCTAGTTCATTTTTACAAGGTACATGATCATGGCTGCCACCTGGATTTTTTTTTCCCACGGTAATGCTCCTTATGTATCTAAATGGATTATTATTGTAAACTATAATGTAAACTGTAATCCATAGTTAGTAGCAATGCTTCAATATGTGTTCATCAATTGGAACAAGCGTACCACACTAAAGAGGGATGTTGTTGATGTGGGAAAGTATGGAAGGGGTAGGGAGTAGGGCATATGGGAATCCCTTATATTTTTTAGTTATCATTTATGTAATCTAAAGCTTCTTTAAAAATAAAAAAAATTAAACTATAAATGGATTACTATTAATTGTTCCACTTGCTAACCTCTGTGGTCCTCCCCAAGGAAAAGATCAAGATTTGGCTAAAGCATATTGAACCACAAACATAAACCACAAACAATCAGACTCTCAATGAGGTAAGAAAAGTAATTCAAAATTAAAACAACTTATTTTTTTATATTCAAGTTACTAATGAAAGGTATTTTAACATTCCAGTGATGCTTAAGACCCTAAATTGCAGGGATGGCAGCTCTTGGGTAAAAAGAAAGTGATTCCTTCCTTTCTTTGAGAAGGAAAAGCTGGCACATGGGTCAGTTATGAAAGAAAGAAGAATAATGGGGAAGACACTAGCAAAGTTGAGAAACTGAAAGAAAGCTCAACAATGTAAATTCTGAAGAAAATATTTTTCAATATAGTTAAGTATCAAAAAGAAAATAAAAAATGTCAGAGCTCAATAATATAACTACACTACTTGCCATTTCTCAACTTTGGTGTATTCTCACCAAAGTCATCTGGTAATCTCTTTAATAAATGATACATCAGCTTGTGTCTTTAAAATGATCTCATGAGTAATTATGTAAATATTCTATGTTAACATAGGAATGCTTTGTTTGCACTGACTTTATTCAAAGTCAGAAGCATCTAATTTTCCTATTAAATAATATATTTTGCCTTCCATTAGATTTAGGAATTATATAAAATATTCAGAACTCCTCCACCCTTTCTTTTTTATTGTTCTGATGATTTATTGGCTTAGTTGGAATTTCTACAATATGTTTCATTTAGCCTAAAATACTTCATTCACTTTACTTGGATAAGGATATTTATGACACTCAAACACTATAGTATCATGTGAGAAAATTAGACTGTTTAACAAGTGAAATAAATTGAAACTTACATTATGTTGAAATTTACTTAATCTACAATTTTCACATATAAAGTAGTTGTTCCTCATCATTCAGCTCAAATGGTAATGATCAATGTAGATTACTGTAGCCACAAGGTGTCATTCATTTTGTTTATTTGAGTATTTGAATCAGGGAGCCACTAATCTATATGATCAAGCATACTTAACTATTTTTCAAGAGAGGCTCAGAATCATGATCCTTTAAACCTCACAACATACACTTTTGCTTCTAGATAAATGTTCAGTAATTTATATCTGCATCTACAGATATACTTAATTTTCTATCAGGAGTCTAAACTTGCAAGTCAACAAACAGAGTTTTTGTTCCATTTCTCTTAAGCACACAGCAATTAACTGTGAGCAGTGATAATTCTGTGCTTACTATGACATATGATGATTTCTTCATGTGATGTTTTTTGAAGTGGATATCCTATCACTCATTCTAAAAATTCTCACATTTCAGAGTTTTATGAAAAGCTACAGATTTTTAATCACAGAGAGGTAAATGCCATTTTATGAAATCTTGCCTTGAGAAAACTGCATCTGATGGTTCAGTACTCTGCATGCTCATTTGCTCTTGGAAAGAGTTTTTAAAAAAATAAAATTTATTTGCCATTTGATGTAACTGACTTTGTGGATAGTGCTACCTATAAACACATACCTACACACACATGATGCACATGTATATGCATATAAGTACATATGTATATACAGTTCATAAAATTATTAGAAATGTCTCTGAAATTAAAATGCAATTGACATCTTTAGGAAAATAATTATTTTTCAACTACTCATTGATTTGCTTTGTCATTCTTTTCTAATGGGAACATTTTTAGCTTGAACTAAAGTACATTAATCTTCTTCTGTTTAATAAACGCTGTTTTTATTTTCATGATAACAATATTTTATTAGTTAATAGAGAGGTCACTAAAACTAACATACTGAATTAATATTGTCATTAGTATAAATCTATTAAAACAATATTTACTAACATTAAAATAGTAGAAGTTGTTAAATTATATTACTTTCTTCATAAATTATTGACTAGTGAAATCTGTTGCTTTGTAAAATAAGGGTTCTTAGAAATGCATGCAACCCTTGAAGAAATACATTTTTAGATATTTGGTAATTTACATTATGTATACACAAATGTCGAAATTTCCTTATCTTGTTTTATTCTAATTCAGTGATTTAGCATATTTCATTTATGACTATTTATATATTAAATTGATATTAAATATAATAAAACTAAAAACTATAATACTTTTAATATGCATTCCCCACATAAATGAAAAGGAGTCTAGAGTTAAAGAGGGAAGAATGAATGAAAAGGTGGACTTGGGTCAGTTGATATATTGTCTTGAATGAAACAATAAGAACTTTGACATTATTACATTATAAAAATATGACGAGTCTGCAACAAATGGGAGAAGAAAAATAGACCAAAAAATAGACCAAAAAATTAACATAGGGAAAAACAAATAGGAGACAAAAAAGTGGAGTTCCCAATAAGACCTTTTGAGTTTGAGATGTCACCAGAAATCCAGCCATTTAGAAATCTGAAATAAGGCTTAGGAGAAAAGGTTAGAATACAAATTTGAAGATCATTTGATGTCATGCTAATAATTGAAGCTATAAGAGCAGGTTAAATTATATGGAGTTTAAAGATCAGAGGCAAAATATAGGAAATTCATTGTTTACGTAGAGGAATACCTAAAGAGAATGAAAGACAGCTAGAGAAATAGTAAAGAGAATGAGAAGGTTCAGTCAGAGCAATTTTAGGAAAACTGGGAGAATAAGGAATGAGAATTTGGAAATTAAGAGGTTAAGAGACAACTTGTATAGCCAAGGTAAAGATAGAAGCAGTAAATGTTGATCGCATTTTTTCAAGACTTGCAATGTTGGCAGAGACAGATAAGATGGTAATACAAAGGGAGAACATTTAATTTAAGATAAGAATATATATTCATATTCTTTTTTAGGAGGTAACAAGGGATTGAACCTGGGACCTCACACATGCGAAGCAGGCACTCAACCACAGAGCTACACCCACCCCTGGAAAATGAGAATATTTGAAAAGATTTGCTGCCTTAGGGAAAAAAAATTTCAATGGACAACCATAATGAATATGCAAAAAAAAAAAGACGGGGTAGTGTTTTAAGTTTTTATCAGTAACAGTGCAGGCATAACCTCTATGCTAAAGAGAGATCCAAGTACAGTGGCTTGAATAAGATATAATTTGGTATCCTTTTTACTTAATGGACCAGAAGTAAGTGAGGAGACAGGCAAGAGTAAGCGGCTCTGCAATTCTCAACACATAGCTCCCATTTTTGAATCCAAGGTGGCCATGTAGCTGTTGCCATCTCCTAGCCAATAAGAAAGGGAGCTTGGACAATTCATGAGGAAGGACCATAAATGACACTCCAAACTTTTATTCATAGCCTACTTATCAGAACTCAGTCCCTTGACTAAGGAACACTAGGATGTTGGAGGTTTGTGTCTTTTAGAATGCAGCCATACTCACTGAAGTTTTCAAAACTATGTAATAGAGGAAGAATGGTTAACAAGGGACAGTTAAAAGTCTGTAGTAAAATGCAAAGGAGGACAGAAAAATTAAAAACATTTTTTCCATACAAACAGAAGAAAAGAGGAGCAGATATTGGTAAAGAAAAGGAAATTTTTAAAAAGGAAATAAATTAAGTAATCAACATGGAATGAGCATATGCTAGGAGTGATTGAAGGCATTACACATATGAAGGCTTAAATAACCACCTCCATCAGGTATTAGCTGTGTGTCCTTGACAAAGTTGATTAATATTAATTTGATTGAGTTTCTCTCAGTATTTTAAAAAGTGATAATAATAACTACTTACAAAACTGTTGTTAAGACTAGAGTATGTATTAAAGCAAAGGGAATAGTGGATGGCACAATGTATTAATACACTTTTAAAAATATAACTATAATAATTGTAATAATTATTATTATTACAGTGATGATAATATTGGAGATTTTTGGAATTAAACATATAAAGTATAAGGAAGTTAGTATGTAGCAATAAGAGCTTAGCTTATAAAATGCAAAATAATAGCTTAAAATTATTTGTTTTATTTTTGTAAGAGCTATATTTCTTGTTTGATTTTAGAGTTCTTCAAAATTAAAGTTCACTTGGTAGAAATATAAACAATTATTAGAAAAACTAAAACTAATTTTATGCATTGCCTTTCCATTTTCTTTTTTTTTTTTGTCTATCATTACTGAATTGATCTTAATAAGGAATGATTTTAGAATAATTCTAACAGTGTTTCCACCCAAGTGTAAAAACCGCCATGTTCCTTTCATTGAATTGCTAGATTACTGTTTTCTTTTAATGAAACTAAACAGTTAGAAAATGTAGTACACTAATAAGTTCTGTTTAAATAAGGAACAAATGTTTTGGAAATTTGAAGAGATGAAAATGCAGAGGAAGCTACATTTGGTCATTGTTATGGGGGATAGAATTTGGAAAAAAACCAGAGTTACCTGACTAGCATCTAATGATAGTTTCTTGAAATTTCCCATTTGAATATTGGGGAAGAAATCAGAAAAGTAAAAACTTCACATCATACCACCCCAAATAGGGACTGACAATTTGAGTGCTGGAATCTGGAAGAAATTTTTACTGCCTGTAAAAAAGCCAATAACAAGTTGATAGCACAACTATTCCAAGCAGCTAGACACAGCAAATCTGGGCATAAGTTATGTAGAGCTTCTCATAGATGTACTATCTGTTCCACAGAACTAAATTCTATAACAACCAAAAGCTAGGGAGGCCCTCTTTGGTGCATGAATATGGCTCTTCCTATCATTATTCCTGTCTTCTCTCCACAGTGAATGTTTCTCAATCCACAATCAAATGGAAACCAGGATTCCTAGAAAGTAACTGTATCAGAGGTAGAGTGGCATTAGCAATGGTGTGTGGAGTCTGGTAACCACAAATGATGTGTGATGAGTGGGGCCTAAAACACAAAGGGCCTAGGAGCAGTTCATGCGGTGAACTTTTTGTGAATTTTTCATGTACCCCATATTTGCAAACAGTTCTTTAGCTATGTAATGAAGTTAGTAAAAGATCCATTCTCAGACCCCAAGAGCCAGCTTAGTAGAATGCTTACTAGATACTAAGGTTTAATGTAGGAGTTGTGCATATCAATTGGCATGCAACTTGTGGTCCTCAAAAACAAAATAACTCATTCCAAAGAGAAAAATCTAGTAGAAAAACATTTTTTTTAAAAAGTTTGAATAGATATCTCTTCTTTTTACCAATCAAAACCAAAATAAGCATGAAGTCCATGAAAAAATCCTAATTCTGAAAGTTAAAAAAAAGAATCAGATATTGGTGGGGCAATATTATCCAGAAACCTCTGAAGATTAGCAAATATCCAAAAGTAATTTATTACAATTTCTGCAACACTAGAGTGCACCTTCTCTTGATAGCTGTATATGACTCCTGAACTCAGCCTCTGATATTCTGACAGTCCTCCTATCTGCTAGGTTTTTCATTGCCTTTAAAGTCCCATCCTGGAGAGAGAACTGTTTAAAATGACTCATCTCCATCCCTTTAAGTCCACCTAAGCTGGATCTGCAATTGCTCTTTCTCGTGCATCCTTCTTCCTGATCATTCCCATGGGACCCAATGTGCTCATGATCTTCTTTTCCTAAGTGCCTATCTATGGACGCTGTAACCGTTGGCCAATTTGATGTAATTATGAATTCCAAAAATAAAATTGGATCATGCTTGTCAACTGATCTGTTAATCTGGGCATGATTAGGCTATGATTAGGGTGTTGAGCCCCACCCCTTGGTGGGTGGGGAATCAAATATAAAAGGCATGGCAAGAACAGTTTTGAGAAGCAGTCTTTTGAGAAGCAGCTTTGAAGTTGGAAAGAAGGCCCCAGGAGAAGAGAAGCGAACTGTTCACCTGATCGCCTACAGCTGACCTTGTGGAGGAAACAGGAGCTAAGCCCGGAGAG
>JAQZBX010019026.1:0-34102 GCA_029593785.1 Cabassous unicinctus
CCCGGGGCGCTGCCTAGAGCCACCGCGGATGGCGCCCCTCACAGGCACCTCCCCGCGCCCCCAGGGGCTCTGCTGCTGGTGGTCCCTCTGCACAGTTAGGAAAACCCTGCTTCGGGGAGCCCCGGCTGGGGCTGGCGGTGGGGTGGGGTGGGGAATCGCTGTCTTAGGAGCGACTTTCTGTCTTAGAGTCTAAGACTGCCCTTGGGGATGGGGGGTGGGGTGGCAGGGGGCCTACGACCTAGATGACCCTCTGTTTAGGGTTGAGGAAACCCCTCCGGGGTACTTCAGAGCAGCTTTGCAGGTACTGTTTCCCCACCACGCCCCCAGCGGAAAGGGGGGCCCTGCCTCTGGACCACCTGCTCAGACGCCCTCCTCAAGGCACGAAGGTCGAGCCTGCACGTCCACCGCGGGGGCACATCGTGTGTCCCCCTCCAGCCAGGTGGGCTGGGCTCCTAAGGGCCCCAGGAGGGGAGAAGTCACAGACGAGGAGCGTAAAGCCTCGCCTGAAGAACAGGCCGGAGACACTCCTGATCTGGGAGCACCCTGCGGAAGGTTTTCCAAACACTCCCTCACACACCTGACCATAACACGCGGCCGCCCTCCCCCAAAGACGTGTTACACAAGTTAGCAATGAGAGAGCGTGCCCCGGTACTTTCCAGTTCCCATCCTTCACTCTGCAGAGCTGTCCAGGAAGGCAGAGGAAATGCTAACAAATTATTTTCTTGCCGGCTAGAAGGCATTTGTATACAAGTGTGTCTGTTCTCCGTGCAAGTGTCTGCCCCCTTGCTGACTTCGTGACTTTGGGTTGTTGGCCCTGCCCCTTCTTCCGGCCCCCAAGGCCCCCAGACCCAAAGGACTTGCCATGGCCCCTCAGCTCCTCTGCGCTCTCGCCCCCTAACTTTCTCTCAGCTGCCTGCTTTCTCCCAGAGGCAGACTGACCTTGAAGCTAATTAAACTGAGCCCTCGGGGCCCTGGCTTGCTCCCCCTCTGAGGCCTGATTTATGCATTTGTATTCTTTCTCTTAAAGAGGGCCCCCAAACTGTAAAAGCTTCAAGCCCCCCAAAACCTGGATCCACCTTGATCTCCCCCCAGATTTTACTGCAAGGCGTCCCTATTCCTTCTCAGCCACTGTCCTTCCGCTCTCCCCATCCCGGATCCAACCCCCTTTCTGTTCTCAGACCCCAGCGTCCTCTCTTCCTAAACATCCTAAACAGGAAGATCCCATAATTCATCCATGCAACAACTATTTACTGCATGCCCAGTGTATTCCAAGAACTGGTCTAGACAGAGGTTCCCGGATTCTAGCCGATATTCACATAAAAGGACCAGTGGAAAAGGCATTCATTCATTCATTCATTCAGCAAGCCTCTTCTGCGTCACACTATTCTAGGCACGTGGGGTATATGTGAACAAAACAGAGTTCCTTACCCCATGGAGCTTACAGGAAGGGAAGTAAACTGTAAACCATAAAGCTGAATAGTTCAGAATTTGACCTAAAATAAACATGTTTTGGAAAAGAATTGCCATCCTTGGTTTTTCTCTCCTTCTGGAACATAAGTGCCTGGAGGGTCCTGTACCTCAGGGCCCAGGACAATGCCTGCAAGAGCAGGCGCTCAAGAAATACGTGTTAAGTGAAGGAAGGAGCCCTTGTGGAAGACGCCTGCAGCTGTCAGCATGCAGAGCAACTCATGCGGTTTCTGTAGTTTTGTTTACAGGACGATTCTGTTTCTTGCTTGGGACATTCCCAGGCCTATGAAATGCAGAGCTGCTAATGTCAGGATGGAGATGTGCCCGCTCTCACTCAAGGTGCAGCCCCAGAGCAGCCCTGTGCAAGGGGCTTGGAACGGCTTCTCTCTCTTTTCCACGAAGTTAGGGCCTCCCGACTTCCCAGCGTGGCCTTAAACTAGTAACTCGGCTCCCCCTGCTTCCCTCACCCCCTCCAGAACCTGCCATTGCCTGATGCAAGCCGACACAACCATGCAAGAGAAGCAAGGCCTTGCGAAGGGCAGGCGTGCGTGGCGGCTGAGCCCAGCTCTCCTCTGCCAGCTGTGTGGCCTTCCACAAGTGACCCGGCCTCTGAATCTGTTTCTTCAGCAGTTAACTGGTGATACGACGGAATCTGTGCTGTAAGTTTGCGCCAAACATTAGATATACTGATGCATGAAAAATGCCTGGCGATGTGTCTGGCACGTAATGAGCGTTCAGTAAGTGGTCGCCATTGGCATTGTTATCATTGTCCTGAACAAATTCACGTTGTTACTCACCAAGCATCTGGCTGCCTCGGCCTCCTCACGCCTGCACCTACTTCCATGGCAGTGCGACCACCGCTCTGCCCATGAGGCCACTCTGCTCTGACTTCTCTTCTGAGGTCCCACTCACGTATCCAACACCTGCTGAAAGATGCCGTCTCTGCTGGACCCCACGGAGGCCCAAGAGAGCCGGCATCCCAAAGGCTGGAGGAGAGAGTCTGGAATTGACCCTTTTCAAGAAGCAGTACAGACGATGAGCAGTTGGCTGCAAAGGGTGGGGGCTGGCAGCCTCGGGAACTTCCGGAACTGGACTGCCCCTCCTCCTGCCAGGGCTGCAGGCACGTCCTGGGTTGGGGCCCCACAGTTGCCAGTGAGTTAGTGAGACCTGCCCACCACAGCAGTTGCCTCTGAGGCCCTGTGGTTCCCGGTCACCAAAGCCCAGGCAGGGCCGAGGGGTCAGGTCTCCCACGGACGGCGGTTCTGAGGGAATGCGGACAGGAGCAAAGCCCTCCAGCCTTCGACCAGGCCTTTGAGCTGATTGGAGTGTGTCACACAGGGTAGACGGGATTTATTTCATCTCCAGTCCAGACGCCTGTGGCAGATTTCCGGGCGCTTTTGTTCCTGACACATCTCTCAAAGCACACCCAGCTCCTGGAACCCTGTTCTCATCTCCGCCACGTTCATGTCTACTTGAATAAAAACTTCAATTCGGGCGTTTCTCTTGATATCTCTGCTGCCTTTCAACACTTTTTAAAATAATCTGCCTTGAGAGCCTTTTGCTTTGTAATAAATATGCTTTCCTTCCAAAACCTTTGGTTGATGGAGTGTATTCAGAGAGTGCCTACTGAGTACCTGCTAGGGCCAGCTGAAAGTCACACACCTGGGGTGCAGGGAGGGCTGGGGGAGGACAGAAGGGGCTGAAGACACAATCCCTGCCCTCAAAGAAGCTTGGAGTGGGGTGGGCTGCGGGCAGACAAGCGTTTACACAGCAAATCCCAAGGCTTGGTAAGTACACCGAAGAGGTGAACACAGATTGCTTCAGGAACAAAAGACTAATTCCCGTGTTTGCATGGGCCTGTGATTGCGAGTTCAGATTTATGAATATACAATCACAGTGCGTGAAATAAAGCTCCTGATCTAATGACACTAACACGTGCTAGATAGAGTGTGACTGCACGAGTAATTAGTGACGCTCTGGGGTACGATGTTATTATCCTCCGTTGTGGAGGGAGGAACCTAAGCCGCCTGTATTTATATAAAGCTGTGCCACGCAGCGTGGCGCCCACATGCCGTATGTGGCTGCCAGGCGCTCGAAGTGTGGCTGGCCCAAATCGAGATGTGTGGTAAGTGTGAAATACACACCAGCTCTCAAGGGATTAAAATGTCTCATGGAAAAGCTGTAGATTGATTACATGTTTAAATGATATTTTATATATATTGGGTTAAATCAAGTATATATTATGAAAATTAATCTAACCTGTTTCTTTTTGCTTTTTAATAATACGGCTACTAAAAATTAAAAACTCCAGATGCAGCTTCCATCTGGGCCTGCCACTGAACATGCTCATGTGGATCGTTTATATCCATTTTGTCATTTAATTCTCATAGTAATTCTACAAAGCAGGCATTAGCCCCTTTTATGGGTTGAATTGTGTCCCCCAAAATACACGTCCAAGCCTTAACTCTTGGTCCTGGGGATGTGATCTTCTTTGGAAATAGGGTCTTTGAAAACGTTATTAAAGTGCAGAGAACTACATTAGGACAGGCTCTAATCTACGATGATTCGTGTCCTCATAAGAAGAGGGAACTGGACACAGACCCCAGAGAAGACATCTGCCGCCGGGGGCAGAGAAGGGCCTGTGCCACCAGCAAGGAAGGCCAGGGATGCCTTGCCTGAGCCCAGGAGAGGGCCTGGAATAGCTTCTTCCCCAGGCCCCAGGGCGAGCAGGCCCTTCGGACGCCTGGGCTTCACACATCCAGCCTCTCTGCTGGTTTAGGCACCCAGTTGGTGGCACCTGCCCCAGCCCAGGAGTCTGAGGAGCCCCAACTTAAAGCCATGCTGGCAGAGGCCCAGAGAAGCGGTGCCGGGCCCAGTTCACGTCACATAAGGCTCAGCAGCTCGCTTGAGGTAGTGACTATCTTGGGTCAGTGGCTCAAGGTCTGGCTGCAAACTGAAGCCCAAGACAGTCATGGAACCAAGCCTCCTGCTCTCCCAGTTCCCGCAGAAGCAGGCTTGCAGAGTTCCTCCACATTCGCTGGCTCTCTCTCAGCCTGCTTCCTCACCTGTAACGTGGAAAGTAACCCCTCCCAGGTGTGCGTGTGGTGAGAACGAGAAGATAGCATGGATGTCGTGGCTTAGCAAGGAGCCTGATCATCGTGGTTGGTGTACAAGTAGGAACAGTCATCATTATATCATGAACCCTGAAAAACACGCCTCCCGTGTGGGGAACGTGGTGGGGGAGCCTGAACACCCCCAGGCAGTGTCCCAGGCACGGCCTCTCACTGCCCCCCGTCCCACTGTGAGCAGCCCCCAGGAACCACTTTGACCCTTTGTCTCCACACCCACTCCCTTCCAGACCCTTCACCTTCGCACCCCAGGTTCCTTTCTGGCCTGATGATCCCACACCCCACCCCTCACCTCCATCCCCCTTTTAATCTCTAAACACTGTCAGCACATCTCCCTCTGGAAGGCCTTGCTGGCCCCTCAAAGTCACCATGTCAAAAAAATGACCTCTTCGAGCTCCCCTTGCCCAGCCAGCCCCATCCCAGCTCTTCATCTTAGTGGTATCAGCCTTCTCTGGCTCCTTTCTCTTACTCAAATTATCACCTCTAAATGTTTCCTCCAGAATTTCCCAGGAATAAATGCTTTTCTTTCCCTCCCTGTCCAAGACCCTGGTTCAAGCCATTTCCCATTCACACTGGAACAATGGTCATAGTCCAACTGGTCTCCATATATCCACTCTCCTTTTACCCAAATCCATCCTGCACACTGGTCTGCAAAAATGATCCACATCACTCCAGAACCTGCTATGGCTCCCCATTGTCCAGGGACTTAGGTCCACAATGTCTGTGCCACACTGTGCCTGTCCTAGCTCCCCTGCCCTTGCCCCTGCACAGATTCGTGCTCCAACCCAGCGAGCTCCCTCTCTGTCGCCTGTCTGAACTGGACTCACTTCCTCCTCCAAGTGGCTCCACACACCATCCCCTGGCTGGGCACACCCTCACCTCTCTTCCCTTCCCACCTGGACACCAACCATCCCTTCCAGATTGGCCCAATTGCAGCAACACCAGGACATTCACCCTGATAACATTGGCCCACAGGGGATCTGTCATGTCGGACTGCCCACAGCAGGAATCATCAGGCTGCTGTTTGACTTTCTCTCCAAGAACATCAAACCACAGGCCTGGGAGCTGCACCTCGTGTGCACCAACAGGGTACCCTGCAGCCAGAAGGTACACAGCAATCCTGAGTTCACCCCCCAAACCAACCTGAAAGTTAAAGATAATGCCTGTGACAAACCCCTGGGGAGCACTGGCATTCGGCTGAAGGACAACCCACTGGCAGTGACCTCCCGGAGACGGTCGCTACAGTCTAAGATCCGGCAAGTCAAAGGAACGTGGCTGGCGGGGGCTCGGTTAATGTCCCTGTGGCTGTCGTCACAGGACCTGGTCCTCCAGAATAGCCTCCCGTCGGGCAAGGGTGAGGCAACTCCTGCTACGCGCTAGGAAACTGAGGCTCAAAACAGCCTCTAGTAAAGCATGGAGTTGGTAGACAAGCCTTTCTCCCTGGCTCACAGTGACTCTCCCTCCTCGGTAACTGCCCCTCAACCTGGTTGAGATGACCCTGCCCATCGATTACTGGTGATTGGACCAGAGATGGACCCCGACTCTAGCTGAGCCAATAAGAGGCCACTTCCCAGACCCTGCCCTCTAACCACAAGAGCACCTGACTCGGCTGAGCGATCAGAATTTGGTATTGGAGAGGAAGGGAAAGAGAAAATGCTGAGAGGAGAGAGACAGGAAAAGCGAGAGACGTGCCTGGGTTTCTTTGAACTTCCACCCCGATTCATGGTGATCCTAAGCCTCTGGGCTTCTGCTACATCTGGAAGGACCCTAAGCAAAAGGTTCTGAAGCAGGTCAAGCTACAGCACTGCAGCTCTTGATGCAATGCCTCACTGCAGAGACAAGCCTATGCACAGGGGATCCTGCCTCCGGAAAGCTGGAGCCCACGACGGGAAGGAGCACTCACTCAAGGGCACCGGCCACGAGAACGCAGCAGCAAAGCTGTGAGGGCCCGGGGGCCCCTGCAGCTGAGGGCAAGCCTGGGGCTGTCACACTCTGCGCTGGGCCAGAGGGCAGAGGTGGGGCAAATCCGTGCAGGTTTTGTGGAGGCAGATTTCAGCATAATAAAGAGAAGAACCTCTTGGAAATTCAAACTGCGCCAAAGCCACCTCCTCCTCCAAACATTCCCCACCTCCTCTGGCTAAAAGGAGCCTCACCCTGAAGTTAGCACTTTACTGTCACTTCCAAGTCGCTACAACCCGCTTTCTGCTCCATGATAGTTATCAAGACACAAATCTTTGCTCCTCAAAACGTTTGCGGCAGTGTCCGTGTCTGATTTACGTTTGCAGGCCCAGCAGGTCTCGGAGGCCGTTTGCTGGACCAGATGCAGGGTGGGAGCCCCGACAGGAGGCCTCGGCCCGGTGCCTCCGGGTAGGGCGTGGGCCCCACAAAGCGCTGCAGGGAGGGGTCCCTAGCGGGGTAGGAGGCGGCTCAGGACTCGGGAATGCCAGGGCTCCGGTGCTTCTCCAGGAGACTCTTGCCTTTGCTCATCTAAATCGGGCACCTCGAGAGTTGCTCATCTTGTAGGGACGCGGTCTTCTGCTCCCTTTACAAGCTGGCACTGCAAGGAGGGCTGTCAGCCAGATTAGCGATGAAATCCGTCAGAAAATCTCTCCCCTGCAGAAGCAGCAAGGGAAAACAACATCTTGGTGGGTTTTTCCAGGGGAAGAAAAAGTGAAATAGTCTCTTTTTGCCTTCTATGTGTTGCCCTAAAATGGCAGTTTTTGCAGAGAGAAAACATATTTTTCCTAAGCAAAGCTGTTTGTGGTGTGAAAGATGGAGTGTGTGCGCTGAGCACAAAGACACAAATTGGCCCGAGGCTCAGCTACGAGCGCTGTTTCACAGGGGTTTAGACTGGGGAGGAAGGGGTTGGGAGAAGGAAAAAGCAAGCTTTGTTTTGTGAAAATGTCCTGGAACAAAGTCGAGCCTGGGGTCTGGTGCGCAGTGGGCGTGTCATAAAGCCGGGCAGGTGGAGGACTGAGCGGCAAGTGGGCTGGTGCCCTCTTGGCACTCGCCAGGCTCTCTGGACAGCAGGAGACTTGGCAGCTGTGTCCACCTGCAGCTGGAGCCCAGGGCTGGCCCAGGGCATCGGCAGGGCAGGAAACCTCCGTTTGCGGCCGCCTCCTCCCCTCCCCAGATCTGACGCGCAAGCCTCTCGAGAACTTGCAGGAGGTAATGTCCAAGAAAGCGTTGGCACAAGCCCTGGTGGCTTTGCTGGTGACAGGGAGAGTGATGGGGTGGAGGTGGGGACGAGGCTGGCTCCTGCCTCCCTGTGGGCGCCACTGCATACCCCTCCTCTCCTCTCAGCTCTGCCAGCTGCTCCGATTCAGAAGGGGCGCTCCTCAGAGCCTGCCTGGACTAGGACAGTTAGAGAAGCACCTGGGTGAATTGTGCAGATGCTCACACTCTCTGGGGGTGGGCGGGATGGAGCGAGGAGTATACATTTTAAACAAGCTCTCTGGGTAATTCTTACGCGCCCTAGATGTGAAGAACTACTAGTTCTAGTCTAACTCTCTCATTTTACAAATGACGACACGGAAGCAGGGAGAAGAGTGGGTTGGCCCATTAGTGATGGCAGAGCCAGGACAAGAACCCAGACCCTCAAATTCCAAGAGTAGTGCCCAGGCCACCCCACCATAGCTTTTCATTTATCCCATTGTTCTGTATTTGAGTGCCACCCGTCTGTAGAATACTGTCTGGGATCCCAAAATAAATCAGACAAAATGCTGCCCTTGAGAAGCGTACAATCTGGGATGGTGTGTGTTGGTTTGAGTCTTTTGTGGACCCCAGAAAATTATGTTCTTAAATTGAACCTAACGTGAATCTTTGGTTAGATCAGACCATTAAAGGCCATTTGATCAGATCACTCCAGTAGGGCGTAGCCCAGGGCAGGTCTTAATCCTCTTATTGGAATCCTTTATAAACAGGAGAGTAAAAGCCACAGACACAGAAAAAAGCTGTAGGGACAGAGAGAAGCCTCTGGAAGTTGAAATCCACAAGTCCAGGAGAGAGAAAAGTCACGGCGGAGCAGGCCTGAAGGGGAAAGCAAGGAGGCCCGGAGGAGAGGGGAGAGGTGAGCGGACACGGCCATGTGCCTGATCGCCCAGCTCCGGGAGAAGATGAGCCTGAAAGCGAGCGAGGCCGAGGCCGGCAGGGCTGCCAGGGTGCCTGCCACGTGGCAGGAGCCCAGGATCACCGGCAGCTGACCTCCAGGGAGGGAGCGTCACCGGATGTCTTAATTTGGACACTTTTACAGCCCCAGAACTGTAAGCTTTTGACCTAAAAAACTCCCATTTTAAAAAGCAACACATTTCTGATATATTGCTCCCAGCAGCTTTTAGCAAGCTAAAACAGAAAGTGGTATCTGGAGAGCGGGGGGTACTGCTCTGCAGATACCAAAAATGCTGGAACGGGCTTATCAAGGGGTAGGGGGCCGACTCCGGAAGAACGAGAGACGCGGGCTAGCGAAGGCCTAGACTGCTCTGAGGCTGTTGGTGAAAACACGGGTGCTAAAGACACTCCCGATGAGAACTTAGAGAGAAATGTGTCACTGCAAAGATCCTTGCCTTAAAGTGGCAGGAAACCTGGCAAAACCGACTCCTGGTATCAGATGGAAGGCAGAATTTGAAAGTGATGAGCTTGGATATTTAGCTGAGGAGATTTCCAGATTAAATGTGGAAAGCGCGGCCTGGCTTCTCCTTGCAGCTTATAGTAGAATGCGAGAGGAAAGGAATAGCTGAGAACTGAATTCCTGGGCACAACGAAACCAGAAATGGATGGTTTGGGAAATTCTGAGCTTCTGGAAAGAGTCCCCAGAGAATAGGGTCCCTGTGAGGACGTAAGTGAATGGACGCAGCAGCCACCTCAGGGCGCCAGGGCTGGGAAGCATCTGTGCAAAACCTTCCTGACTGCCGGCTTGCACCCGTTTCCTGCCTGCGACACCAGCACAGATGGGGAGATGAAATGTGTGTGGAAAGCGGCAAGTGCCAAAAGAGAGGCACAGAGGAAGGGTGAGGGAGGTCAAATGAGAAAGCCGGTGGTGGGAGGGGCAGCAGGGGCTCTCGAGGACTGAAAGACAACAAGCAGGAGACAGAACTTTAACCGGAGCCTCGAAGGCTGAGCAGAACTTAGCCAAAGGAAATAAAGAGAAACAAAGAGAAGGGCACGGCAGGCAGAGAGAGCAGCAGGGGCGGAGGCAGAGGGGAAATGTTCGGGACAGTTATGGGAAACAGGACAACGCTCCGTTCGTCTAGAGCTCCAGGTAAAACAGGCTGTGGCAGTCTGATATTGTTTATGAATTCCAAAAATATATACTGAATTATGTTTGTAAACTGGTCTATACCTGGCCATGATTAAATTATGATTAGGGCTTTGACTGGGCCACATCAGTAGGATGTTAGAACTACACGGCACAGAAGTTTTCACAGAGAAAACTACATGGCAGAGGAGAGAGTTGGAGTTTTGAGCTGGAGCCTGGGAAGTAAGGACACAGAAGAGCAGAGCAGCTGAGCCCAGAGAGAAAAGAGGCCTGGGAGACAGACAAGCTGTCTGCCTGAGAGTCTGCAGCTGCCTTGTGGAGAGAGCAGAGCAGCTGAGCCCAGAGAGAAAAGAGGCCCGGGAGACAGACAAGCTGTCTGCCTGAGAGTCTGCAGCTGCCTTGTGGAGAGAGCAGAGCAGCTGAGCCCGGAGAGAAACGAGCCCCAGGAAGAGAGGAACCCAGGAAGCCTGAACGCTGGCAGACGTTGGCAGCCACCTTGCTCCAGCACGTGGCAACAGACTTTGGTGAGGGAAGTAACTTATGCTTTATGGCCTGTAAGCTGTAAGCTTCTACCCCAAATAAATACCCTTTATGAAAGCCAACAGATTCCTCGTATTTTGCACCAGCACCCCTTTGGCTGACCAGTACACGGGCCAACACAAGGCTGGGCTGGCGAAGTGGAAGGCTTCCCAGGAAGGGATCTGCGTGCATCTTAGAAAGCATGATGGTGAAAATGGGTGGGATGGGTGACGCTCTTGTCCACTGCACTCAGGCTCCCAGAGGCACCAGACCCAACAGAGGCAGTGACCACGAGGTCCCAGGTGGCCTGTCCACCCTCCCACCCACCTCCTGCCCCGGACAGAGGACAGGGCCATGGGTCAGAAGAGTGTGTGTGCAGCCATTACGATGGCCAGGGCTGCTCTGTGCTCTGCCCCCACCCACACATCCATCCCCGTGTATCGCCCAGGCCAGCTCTGACCTGTAACCTTTGCAGTGATGAATGGGATGGGCTTCTTTGGGGGTACCAGGCTGAAGTGCTGGCCAAGACCCTGAGAGGCAGCGCATGGTGAGAGGGAGGTGGTATCAACAGCTGGTGCCCCAAAGACTGAGTTTCGTACACACACACGTTTCGCAGCGGCGTGACCTTGGGCCAGTTACTGAATCTCTTTAGCCTCGGTGTCCTCATCTGGAAAATGGGGATGATACTTACCCTTGAGGGGCTGTCCTAAGACGAGAAGGGTGGCAGATGGCCAGCCCAGCCTGGTTTGGATACAAGCTATACAGCGGGTGCTCAGCTGCGACGACGATGACGACGACGACCCAGCTTGCATCATCTGTGTCACCACGGCATGGGCAGCAGCGTTGAACCATCCTCCTGTCCTGCAGCAGCTCAGGCCCAGCAGCCACCCAGGAGCCAGGAGATCAAAACCCAGACCAAGCTCCTTGCTTTAGGTCTCGGGCAAAGTGCAGCCCCAGGAGGGGAAGAGGATTAAGCACCAGAATGGGCTTGTCTCGCCTCAAAGGGGTAAAGGATCCAAGCAGGGGAAGCCGGGAGCTTGGAGGAGCCACAGCAGAAGGCAGCAGGAAGTACCACTGTGGGATGGGGGGAGATCCCACTGGCCTGGAAGCAAGTTCCGTTCTGCAGCTAAACTTCCAGAACCTGGGCTGCACCTTGTGGTTCTTGCTGAAGAATCTGGAGGCCGGAAGAGTCGTTTTGTCCAGAAGTAGCACAACGAAGGAGTCTGCAGACATTGGCAGTGACAGCTCCTTGCAGGGCACAGACTGTGGTGGGTCATTTACAAAACACTTTCAGGTCTACCACCCTGATAGGAGAGGTAGGGAAGAGATTGAGGTGATGTTGCAGATGGGGAAACTGAGGACTGAAAGGGTATGTGGTTTCCCGGAAGTCCCACAGGAACTGTAGGAAAAAGGCAGGTCGTGTGTTCCTAAGAATCTGACTATATACAGATTAGCTACAAAGGTCCCTTCCTACCAGGCAGAGAAAGGAAGAGCATTTCAGAGTTTATAGGATCCTCAGAAATTCTCTAGTCCAATCTCTTCGTGTTCTAGATGAGAAGAGACCTCGAGGGACGCTGGGTGCCTGCCTCAGGGAATCACATATGTTTAAAGTAAAGAGCCCATCGAAATCTGCTAAGCAAGTCGTTTTCAAACTGTGCTTCGCTGAACCTGAATCTTGCTACTCAAAGTGCCGTCAGCCGAGTCGCACAGGTGCGTTAAGAATAAGTAAGCCAGAGAGCAGAGCTGTGTTGAGGGACAGTACCAACAAATTGAGTGGAAGGGAAGGAGTTCCATCACCCAGCAAATTTAGAGATTTTAGAAACAAGCCAGAGTCGGTTAGCTGGGCTTCTGCTGCTTTCACTACCTGGCATACACTCGCCCCCTCCCCACAAGGAAGACCCCTGCCCCAAGTCAGCTCACGGCTCCACACCCAGCCCCAGGTAACGCAGCCGTGGCTTCCAGAGCCCACACGCAGGCCACGTGGTCTGGTCCAGCTACAGCCAGCAGATTCCAGGGGACGGGAGAGGAGGATGCCTGGCGGGTCCTAACTGACAAGGAGGCCACCAGTGGACGGTACGCCACTCAACTCACCTGCTGTGAACCCTACGCGAAGGAAGCGTGCAGGGGATTCAAGTCACAAACGTCTGTTAGCTCTAACTCAGAGATGTGGACCAGAAGAGAGGGCAGGTGCGGGTTATAGACGGGGATTCCGGGCGCACACCCTGGGGGGAGAGAGCCTGGGGGCCTGGACCACGACAAGAAAGATGGAGGGGCCAGTGAAGCCTGCTCGCGCAGAGGCTCCCGCCGCTTCCTCCCGCCCGCGTGCGCCCTGGACCTTAGACGAGCAGGGTGGGGGGCCTGCTGTGACCCCCGACCGCTTCCCACCTGAGCACAGTGAGGCCCAGGCAGCTCGTGGCTGTTGCCAACCAAGGCGTCAGAGCAGAGAGCGCCGAAGCACCGGGCCCCGCTCTTAAGATGACCTGTGGGGGTGGGGGGAGCACCGGGCAGCGGCGGCGCCAGCGGCCGGGCTCCCCCAGCGCTTCTTCCCCCAGCACAGCCCCGAGGGCAGCAGGCGCTGGGCCACACGTCTGTTGAATGAATGAGCGAGTGTCCGGGTGTTACTCGCTCCACAGCGTGCAGCCGACAGGCCGACCCAGGCGGCCCCGCCGCGTTCCCAGGAGCACCGGGGAGACGCTCTCCCGGCAGCAAAAGGCTGGCGGCCTGAGAGCAGAGCAGCTTCCCATTCGCTTCTGGAAAGCGCAGCTTGCTAATGCATGAATAATGCGCTGAATTATTCACGGCCGCGGCTGGGGTTCCCCTGCTCTCACTCACTCACCTTCCTCCTGGCTCTGGCCCGCCGCCGCACCTCAGCTCAGGAAGGGAGGGGGTGGGAAGAGACGGCACCTCCAGGCCAGGCCCTCGGAAGGGACGAAGCCAGCAGAGGAGGCAGAGAAAGGGCCTCCTTCCACCCCGGCCTCGGAGACCAGGTCCCTTCCTGCCCTAAGGCCCCGGGAGCCTCCTGCAAAACGGGAATCGCTGTTCATAGCTGGGCTCCATCCCGCAGGGACAATTAACTGAGGGAAAACCAAAGCCCCAGAGCTTTTGGTGACCGAGGAAGACTCTTAAATTTGGGCAGCTGAATTCTTCAAGCAGATGTTTGGAGCTTCTTTTTGTTTGGTTTGTTTTTGAGCACCTGCTGCGAGCTAGGAGGAGTTCCAGGCCGTTAGGAACCTTTGTGCGTTCCGTCCCCAGCAAACAATTGAGATGAGCTTGTCACCCCAGCCAGGGCAGGAGCGCACGCTGCTCTCTAGACCCGGGAGGAGTTAGGTGCCCAGCACGTCTCTGGAACACATTCTGCGATGTTATTCATGAGGAATTTACAGAAAGTTGGAGAATGCTTATAACAGAATATGAAGGGAAAACACAACAGGAAATTGTATGTAGAGCGTGGGATCGACTCAGTTTTTGAAAAGAATGTTAATGATGCAAAGGCGACAAGAGTTACGAGTTGGCTGCTTCTGGGTAGCGGGGTTGCGGGTCATTTCAAAAGTAGATGTTTTGAATTTTTCCAAGTTTTCTACAAGGAAAATGTATTAATCTCGTAGTCTGGGGTCAGAGTGGTGTCATCTGGTTGACCGCAGAGGGGCGTGTGTGTGTGTGTGTGTGTGTGTGTGTGTGTGAGAGAGAGAGAGAGAGAGAGAGAGAGAGAGAGAGAGAGAAATCATTAGCTGTTAACACTCAGAACAAATGAGTTCAGTGGATCAGCAGGTGGCCTGCTCAGGAGGAAGCTGGTGCTGGGATGACAGGCACAGGTGGGCAAAGCAGGAAGTGGTGGAGACTGGAGATGGGCGGGAGGGGGCAGGGCTGGAAAAGGGAGCTGGCAGAGACTGTGGGGGGCTGGGGGCAGGAAGGCTGTGACGGTGGCCCCTCTGCAATGTGGCCCCGGCGAGGGCACAGAGGACGCTGGGGCCTCATACAACTGGAGGAATAGGCCACTAAAAGTTGTTTTTGTGCATTTAAATGGTGCAAAAAACTACATATATACATGTACACATATGCACATATGCCTGCATATGTACTGAACACGCGTGTGAACGTGCATCCATTCATATACATCTATAGCTCCTTCCCATCCCACCCCTGACTGCTAAAGGGAGGCATCACGATATAATTTACATAATTTGCCAAAGCTCTTCATGGACGTATAAGCAAACACGAATACGCTGTCCTACGCCCTCCCCTCCCCTCCCCTACCAGCTCTATCAGCTCTAAACCCACTGTTCCACAGCGCCCCCCTTCACTTACCACCACTTTTGCAATTTAATGCTAGCGTTTGGGCCCCTGCTAGCCCTGCCTTGGCAGGCCAAGCTCACTGGGTGGCCCCTGGCACCCCTGGCCCGCCAGGACCCACGCGCTCCAGGGAGGGGGGCGCGCAGAAGGCTCGGAAAGCCAAGCCCCTCCCGCGGGAGCTGGCAGGGCCGCCGCAGGAACCCTGGCCTCTGGGCTGCAGCCCCTCAGGTGCCTGGGAGCCAGGCCTGCCCCAGGGGGCTCCTGGCAGAGGACCCCTGGGCTCTCCTGGGACGCCGTGCATTATGGGAGGGTGAACTAGTAAACCTATAAGGTATAAAATATTAACTTATTAGCATAAATAATTCATGCCCCGTGCGCCTCTGCTGAAGAGGCGGGAAAAAAAGAGGCAAATGCTCTCAGCAGGAGGACTCTGAGGGGGGAGGACGGGGCGCAGCAGAGCCAGCGTCTCCATAACAACAAGTCTACGGAAACCTCATCCATCCTCCTCCCAGGCCACCAGCCTTCTGGGCCCCTGCCCCACGGAGACGGCCCTTCTCCCTCCTTGCCCACCATGGGCTCTCTGCAAGTTCCTCCTTTGAGGGATTTCCTATTTCCGCCTCCAGGAGCCAGTTTTGGGTGACCTGGGCCCTGGCCTTTGCGGCACCAGCAGAGCGCCTTACGGGCAGGTACGGGGTCTTGCACGTCTTTGAATGCCACCCTCCCTGGACAGAGTCAGCCCAGGAAACTTCCACGAAAGGCCAGCGTCAGTCATGCTTCGCAGCTTATTAGCACGTACCAAATGTTCTCTCATCTCGTTCTCTCAAGAACCCTGTCTCGTGAGCAGGATGGGTGAGGTTTTCCCCGTTTTACAAATGAAGAAACTGAGGCTTAGAGGAGATAAACAGCTGGCTAACGGACAACACCAGCTTTCCAAATTCAACTCCACTGGTCTTTGCTTACCCATGATATTAGCTTGTGTGTTCTTTGCACACTTTCTCAAATCACTCTCCTGACGTTAGGTCAATCAGATTGTCCCAGGGCCCCCAGGAGACAAGGCAGCAGGTCTTCCCACCGCAGCCCCTCCTCCCAGGATCTGTGTGGCTGAAAACCTTCCGGAAGCTTCCCTTTCTTCTGTGAACGAAGGTCATCTTACTACCTGCCTCACAGAGCTGGGGAGGGCGCTTAGTGTCGTGTCCGGCATGAGTAAATGCTCCGTAAGTATAGCCAGCAGCGCCCAAATCAGCGTTGCCATCAGTCTAGAGCGAGAAAGAAAGAGGTCGTTTCTCTTACACGGCAGGTGCCGCTGTAACTGGGCCAGAACGTCAAGCCTCTGGCTGCAGGTCTGCGCCGACTGGACGGGTTCAGGGTGCCGCTCAGGAGCTCTCCAGTGCGGCTCTTCTGTCCAGCTTTGTCTTCTCCCCCACCCCACGCACGCTCCACACATGCTCTGCGCCCCTCAGCAGCTCGCAGCCCTGCAGGGACCCGGCACCCGTGCCCGCCGGGGTCGGCTGGCCGGAAGGTGGGCCAAGACCCCAGAACCAGAGACACTCACGGCTGAAAGAGCTCTCCACCCGACCCCATTTCACTTTAGGGAAACCGAGGTCCAGAACAGAGGCCTGAGTGTCGAAGACCAAGTGCGTGTGAAGGTCAGAGCAATGACAAAGGCCGCCATCCTGAGCTGTCCTGAGCCCCGGGCTCCAGCCCTGCTCAACTCTCGGGCCTCGGTTTCCCCGTCTGTGAGCAGACACAGTACTTCCTCCAGAGCAGGCTTCTATGCAGATCAAACACCTCGCATGGGGTCTGACAAATAACTGGCACCCAATCGACTTTAATTCTTCCGTCCCAGATGGATGTCCAGTACCCAAGCCGAGTGACCACTCAGCACTCGATCCCCGAGCAGCTGCCCGAGGCCTCTGGCGCCAGGGGTCGCGCGTCATCTCTTGTAAAACGTGAGCTGTACAGTCTACAAGAATTAATACCTGCACCTTGATAAATAACAAAACGCTTCTCTCCCTGCACGCCCGTCCTTTTCCTGCTCCCCTTCCTTACTGAATTTCTGTCTCGACCACCTGGACTGGACACAGCTGTGGCTCGGTGGATGCCATAAGGAACGCAGAGGGAAGGGCTGCTGCGCGTCCAGGCTGGTGGTCTGAACACCAAGCACCGTAATGACCGCTGGCATGTGACGATCGCATCCTACTGCATGAGTCCTTAAAACAGACCAGGACTGGTGCTGTGACGTCCCGGTTTTACAGATGAGCAAACCAGGCTTAAAAAGGAAAAACATTGTATGATTGCCCTATTATGAACTAAATATATTATGTGAAATATTAAAAAAAAAGAAAGAAACCTAGGCTTAGAGAGGTGAACTGCCTTGCTAAGAGGCTCTCAAACCCCGGCTTCCTGGATCCAAGCCTGTGTCCTCTGCACCCCACAAGCAGGGCAGCCTCCTGTGCCACCCCGAGGGGTGGCGAAGCCACAGCAGACGCCAGCGGCCCAGGAAAGCAGACGCTGCAGTGACGGCCTCGGGCAATCGCGCGCCCGCCTGCGCTGGGGGCTTCATCATCTGATAGCTCACCCCAGGCAAACGGCATCCCCTCCTGGATTTCCAACTTTATTTGCTTGCGGTTCTGAAAAAAGAGGCTTTTTGGGAACGAGCCATCAGGAATTTGGGTTCTTCCTTGGCAGCGGAAACGCTGTGTCTAGAGGACTCGCCTTCTCGCCTTTCCCTGCCATCGCCCCTGTGCTCCTGAGATGAAGTTATTTAAGACGTGTATGATCCCACATTGTGATCTCTTGATATGTATGTCGATATCAGAGAGCAGAGGTGGGGATTGTTAATTTCTGCTTGTTCCAGGAACGGCTTTGAACCTGGACTTGAATATATGATATTTTGGGGGTAGCCTTGATTTAAAAACCAACAACCAAGAGCAGCAGCAGGCCCTGCTGGGCATCCTGACTCTGAGCGCTAGCCTCCCTCTCACCCCACGCCACTCTACCCGAGGACGACGCAGAATCAGAGAGGGCGGGAAGGAAAGCCGGAGTGTCAGGAGCTTCCCTGAAAATGCAGATGGCAAGGCGTCTTCCTGGAAGCCGTCTGTATCTTGTAGCTCAAATCCAGCAAGCAAGCACGCATCCAGCTCCTGGGACTCCCAGTGCCGATCTGGGTGTCAGGCAGACAGCAGGGAGCAAAGCATCGAGGCCCCTGCTCTCACGGGAACAAAGCTGCAGTGCTGGGAGGCGTGGACAACTAACAAGTAAATAAGTGATAGGAGAGTTCAAATAAAATAAAAGCATGATTGAAGTGATGAATGCACAACTAGGTGAGTATACCAAATACCACTGATTTAATACTTTGGATGAATTATACACTTTACTAATATGTACCAATAAAATTGATTTGTTTTTTTTTTTTTAAAAGATACGCAACATTGAAATAAAATTAAATTAAAATTAAATAAAATAAAAGGAAATGAATAAAGCAGGTAATGTGGTAGAGTGGCAGGAAGCATCTGAGCCCCGCTTTCCTGTGTTAGGGTGGTCTGTACTTGTCCTACTACAGCCACCAGGAAATTGCTGGGGAATCTAAACTGAGGCCACCTGTAGGTCTGAAAGTGCTACCCCAAAGCACAGCTCCAGAATCGCGTGCCTTCCGGAGACGGCTTTGGCTGAGTCCTGCCTGGGCAGGGGCCAGAACCTCGAATGGAGGTCCCCAAGGCCCCACTCCAGGCCAGGACTGGCTGGACCCTCAAAGAACAGACTGAAAAGACAGATTCCTGGGACAAACGCCAAAGACTCTGATCTGCCAGGGGACCCTGGAAATTCGTATTCTAAAGCACCGTAGGGGATTCTGATAAGCCATGAGCTTTGGGAACAACTGGTCCCGTTGGTCTCCACAGGCCTCTTCCGGGGTAGGGGTGGGTCCCCTCTCTGGGTCCCTCTCGGACCCTGGGGCCTTGCTCAGGCCGTGGAGCCCCAGCCCTGTGGGTAGCCAGCTCCTGGCCGTTGCCCTTCGCCTGCTAGGGCCTGTGAACGCTCAGTCCCGGGCCAGACCCCAGGCCTTGGCTCAGTCCTCTCCCTGCCCTGCGTCTGCTCTCTCCCACCCCACGGGGCCCCCAGCCTGTCCTGCCTTTCCGTGGACGGAACTGGGCTTGGCCAGCAGCCGGGCACACAGCGGCATGGCTGCAGGCTTTTATCAATGAGACCACCAGGGTGACTGCAGGGGTGGGTCAGGGTGAGATCCTGAGCCCCCCACCCCCGCCCCGCTCAGCTTTTGGAAGTTGCCCTGCGAATCGGCTGGCTCGGCAGCAGGAAACTGCTGGGGGGAGAGCAAACGGCTCTGGGCTTCTGGGTGCCCAGCGCCGCCCCTGGTAACTGACGCTGTGCTCAGCACAACGGCTTCGTCCTGGAAAAAGCCTCCTTCGGGGCTCTCACAGACAGAATGGACCAGTTGGCTCAGAGCAATCTCCTCTTGGCATCACCAGCAGACTCTCTCTATTCTTATCTGATGAGTAGCCAAAAGCGCTCTCTGTTCCCCTCTTTCTCACGACAGATCAAGCAGAAGGATTCAGAGCTCTTCTTAGACTGGTGCTTTTTTTAAGTCTATTTTATTAAAGAGACTAATGCCTCGAGCAGAGTGAGTCCCTGACCCCAGCAGGCTGCTGCTCCCTCTGCGTCTCTGGGGGGCTGCTGGGCTAGGACTGCCCCCACTGCTGGGCCAGCGAGGAGCCCACTGAGGAAGAGAAAGGCCTGAGGACCAAGCCTCACAGGGCCACCTGGCTCTGCCCACACCTCCAGCACCACCGCAGGCTCTTTGCTGGGGAACTGGAGAGAAGGAAACCGAAAAACAGGCAGCAGTGTGGCCTTGGCAATGAAACCAGGCCGGTGGGGCAGATCTGCCTGATACCTCCCTCACCTGCCCTCACCTGCTCCAGTGCAAGCTGATGAAAAAGAAAAAGGCATTATTCTAGTGACGGATGCAAAGTGAGAGAAAAAAGTTAACCAAATCTGCCAGGCAGTGGGTTCCACTGTCTTTTTCTCTTTTGAGGGGCAAACAGAACCAACAGGAGGCCAGAACGGAAGGCTGCGTCGTCTTGCCCATCTGCCCCTGCAGAGTGGCTGAAAGGACTTTTCCTTTACTGTGCCTCAGTTTACCACTGCACAAGAGGAACCCTACCATTCTTTACCTTTCCAGGACCCCAAGGTCAATAAATAATGCTGCTTTCACCATCCAGATAGCAGGTTTCCATTGATAGTTGTATTAGCCAGTCAAAGGGGTGCTGATGCAAAGTACCAGAAATCTGTTGGCTTTATAAAGGGTATTTATTTGGAGTAAAAGCTTACAGTTACAAGGCCCTAAAGAGTCCAACTCAAGGCTGCTTTCTCACCAAAGTCAGCTGCCATGTGTTGAAGCAAGACGGCGGGCATCTCTGCCTGGTTTCTCCTTCCTTCTTCCTCTTAAGGCTCCATGGTCCCAGCTTCTTTCGATCTCAGCTATAGACTGCAAAGTATCAGGCAAGTGGCTCACCTCTCTTCCCAGGGCTGCAGGATCAAAGTTCTCTCCTCTACCGTGTCTATGGAGCTCTATCTCTTCCTGTGTGTCTTCTTGAGTGAGTGTCCATTTATACAGCCCACCAAGGGGGCAGGGACTCAACCCTTTAATTTGAGTCAAATCAAAGCCTTCATCTTAACATAATTTAATCCAAGGCATCTCAGCTGAATCTCATACAATCAAAGGGCATCACACCCAGAGGAACAGACCAGTTTACAAACATAATCCTTCTTTTTTGGAATTCATAAGTAATATCAAACTGACACAGTAGTTACTCTGTGACCTTCAACCATGTGCTCTGTTCCTTACAATTTTCACTTGTGAAACGGAAATGTTTGCAAAGGAGTATCAGGAGTAGTTTCCCATTGGACTCCTGGACTAGTGCTGCAATGGATATAGCACGACAGACGCTGAATGCTCCATGAGTCATGCGATGCAGCCCTGCTCATGAGTGACTCTGCAAAGCTGGTCCCAGTGGCAGGAGGAAACATGCCTGGCGGAGGGTGAGAGTGTAGCATCAGCAGACAGCTAACATCATTTCAAATATGCGACCGTGTGGCTCGGGTTACAATCGTGGCTCGTCTCAGCAGCAGTGGTGACCACGTCAAAGTCCCGTGTGGGCGAGCCACGCCATCGGTCCTGCCCGTGACCTCCTCGTCTGTACAAAGTGGACTTGACCTCCCCTGAGGCCCCTTCCTGCTCCGACAGTCTAGAACTCTATGAAGAACTATGTGAAAAAGGCAAATTTGTTGACAGGCACATTTTTAGGTCTCCAGCTGAATCCGAGGACCAGAAAAAGGAGGGGAGGAGAAGAACAGAGGCGGGCAGGAGCCTTCTTTCTCTTTATAAAGAAAAGCAGCCTGACTTGTGAGATCCGCAGCAAGGCGTGGTAGTAAGAGGGTGAGAGGCACGCAGGGAAGAGGTGGCCCCTACTCTCTGCTTCCCTTTGGAGCAAAGCATCTCATGGAAACGGTGTTCACGGCTCTCATCACCCATCTCTCCAATCAAGCTTTTGTTTGCACCTCCCATTGAAATCATTCTTGTCAAAAATCACCAAAGACCTTCGACTTCCCAAGTCCAGCGGCTGGTTCTCAGAGCCCATCTTACCTGCCCTGTAGCAACACGTAATTCGGTGGATCACTCCCTACTCGCTGAAATGCTTCCTTCCCTTGACTTCCAGACGCAGCATCCCTGCAGCTTTCTTCTCGCCCACTGGCCACTCCTGGTCCGCCTTGCTGCCCCCTCCTCCTGCCCGCCAAAGCTCGGCAGCTCAGGCCTCCGCACACTTCTCTAGCCTTCCCTCCTCCCAGGCGAGCTCCTGCAGCCCAGGCTCCCGTGTCAGCTACACACTGAGGACGACTCACCAGTCTATGCTCCAAGCCCTGCTTCTCCCCAAGGAGGTTCAACAGACAACTCACACTCCAAACTCAAAGCCGAACTCCAACCCTCCCGTCTAAACCTGCTCCTCCCTCAGGCCTCCCCGACTGAGAAAAGACGCCAGGATTTCACGCAGCTGCTCAGGCCACGCCCCGCGGTGCCAGCGTTGATCCCTCTTGCCCTCACACCCCGTTTAATCTGTCCACACTTCCTTTCAGTGCCACCTTCCAAGTAGATCCCCGAGTTCCACCACGTCTCACCATCTACCGCTGTTACCTGGTTCAAGGCACTGTCAGCTTTTGCCAACAGCCTCCAAACCGCTCTCCTTGCCTCTGTCCCACGTAACAGCCAGAACAGTCCTTGTAAGAGGGAAAAATGAGTGTGCCCCTCAGTACCGAAAACCCTCCGGCGGCCTACCTGACACCTAGTATGAAACCCAAAGTTCTCCCCCCCACTACACCCACCCAGCTTCCAAGCAGGCACTTTCCCACACACTGGCCTGGCCCTGCCTGGTGGGCTCTGAGGGCGTCTCGCACGGGACGTGCTCCTTCCCAGCCACCCTCCTCGGACCAGCGCATCTGAAGTAGCATCTGCATCCTCATCGGCCGCTAGCCCCTCTCCCAGCCCATTTTTTCCTTGGCACTAATTACTATCTGCAATTAAAGTGATTTGCTTTGCTTATTGCTTTCCCCATGAGAATGTAAACGCCACGAAGGCAGGAATTGTGTTTGTCTTCATCACGCAATCCCCAGGCCCTAAAACAAGGGGTATCACACAGGCAGTGCCTCGATACTTGTTGCAGGAGTGAGTGAGTGTCTGCGTGCACGTGCCAAGGGCAGAGCGGCCTCTCCTCCAGCCCTGCCCCTGAGTGTGCAGCTCTGGCTGTTCTGCCCAGCAGCCCAGCTTTCCTTCTTGCTCTCACCGGTGTTCTCTGCCCATTCTCCCTCCAAACAGCCAAAGCTGTTTCCTCTCCTCTCTCCCCTCTCCTTTCTGGTCAGGACTGCCTCACCCCCCGGGCTGGGCTGAGCAGCCAGAGCTTGGGGCAGCCAAGCAGCAGGAGCAGGGCCTAAGTCCTCTCCCCAGGCCTCTCCAGGTGCCCTTGCTCCCCCCACAGTCCCTGTCCCCAAGCAGGGAGTAATACAAGGCTGGGATTCCAAGACCACATGCTTTTGCGTTGAATAAAGAGTGTTTAAATCGTGGCGGGCTTCCTGACTGCTCCCCAGGAAGCCCTCGCACTGGAGACATCGCCATTGCTGAGACCCCGCAAAGGCAGGAAGCCATTCTCCCCCTGGGTGACCCTCCGGTCCTCCTCCACCAGGTGCCAGCTGGGGCAGAGAAAGCTCCCGGACCTCCACCACCTTCTGATCTTGAGGCCTACCTGCCACCCCCCGCCTTGGCCTCTTGCTTGTTTGCGTGCCAACCCTTCTGCGATGTTTCAGTATTTAGCGTATGTGTCCATTTGCCTCTCATCCTGGGACTCTCCCGTTAGAAAGTGAAGTGCCCTGGCCAGTGGCCACACCCGTCCTGTTCGTCACTGTCCCCCAGCACCTGGCACTTAGCAAGAATGCTCCAGGACTACCTCGTGAATTAATGAATGGACAGCGAGCAGCCTGCCCAAGACCACCCCACGGAAACCAGCAGGCGCCCGCTCCTCGACACTTGGGGGAAGTGAAACGAGAGGAAGGTGGCCCGGGGCGAGCCAGCAGCCCTGCGCTCAGAGCCCCAGCCCAGGCGTCTGGAGCGGCCGAGGACCCGGCCTGCGGCTGCCTGGCTCTTGCGCCGTGCGCTCTCCACGGCTTTGCCATTCACTCCTGCAGCAGCTCCGCAGGCACCGCGCCCATGCCACACGGGGACGGGGACGCGTGGGGCACCGCGGTGCCCGCTGCGGAGTCCCTGCCTTGCAGCGTGTGCGTTCTAGAGGGGAGACGGGCTATGCACGGGGGCGCACAGAAACGAGCACGCTCATTTTAGCATGCGGCAATTAAGGCAAAAAAGTGATCAAAATAACAGAGAGTGGAAGAGTGGAAGAGGAGCGGGTGGCGGCTCCCGCAGACGGGCTCAGGGACGCGGCCTCCCGGACGAGTGACCTCGGGGCTGAGGTCTAAAGGACGAGGAGGCACAAAAGGAGCAATGAGTGGAAAGAGCGCGCTGACAAGAGGCTAGAAAGAGCGGCCCTGAAGCCCTCGCACGCCTAGCTGGAGCCACGTGCGGCCCCGGCTCGGCTGAACCAAAGCCACGGCGTGCCCCGGGGCTGGCGTGGAGGCGGGGGAGGGCAGGGAAGGCGACTCGGCCGTGGCGCCGAGAAACTGCATGGTCGGATGAGGCGGAGCACCGTGCAGAGAGCAAGAAGGGCTAGTGCCAGGGAGCCGCGCGGGCGGGCGCTAGGGCGGCGCATCGGGCGCGTGGGCGCCTGGCATCTGCTGGAGGCCTGCGCAGGCGCCTCTGCCGGCTGCGGGGGAGGCTGGCAGCAGACCAGGAGGCACCTGCCAGCTGCCCGGCCTGCAGGGGCGCAGGGGGAGCTCGGCACGGCAGCCGCTGAGAGACTCCAAGAAAGCGGGTTAGGTGGGAACCGTGCCGGTCAGGGGGAAGGTCAAGGAGCAAAGCGAAGGCGCGCCCCAGGGTGAGTGTCCAGAGGGAAGATTTGCACGGCTCCGGGCCAGCGGGAATGAGGGGACACGTGGAGCGGGGACAGCGGGGGAGGGGGTGGGCTGCAGGGGCCGGCTGAGGGGCGGGTGCTCAACGTCTCAGCAGAACGAACCCAGGGGGCTTCTCAAACTGGGTGGAAAGCAGCTCGAGAGAAATCGCCCTGTTGGCCACGCAGACAGGGCAGAGCTGTGGAGCCGGACGGCGGGGGCAGGCGACCGTGGGGCCCACGTGGGAAGACCAGGCGCCCGCAGGACCCAGGCTGGCGCGGACGCCGAGAGGATGGCTGAGGCAACGCCGCAGAAGCCCCTGCAGTGGTGGGGGGGGGCCTCCCAGCAGCCCCCAGCCCCGGTGGCTGGAGGGCGGTGCTGTCATGCGTACATCTGAGGGCTCAGCCCCACGCACCGTCCGGGAGTCCTCAGTGTCAGCTGAAGGGGCAAGGGGCGGGGCTAAGGCCAGGGCAGGCGGGGAAGCCCCGGGGTCCACCTGTGACCGCTGGGGACCCTCACCCAGCCACGCTTCCCCTCGGCTGGCCCACCCTGCCCGGCTCCCCCGGCAGCCCTCTCCACCGAGCCGATCCGGCCTCTGTAAGTTTGTTTATTCTGTTCCCTCTGCCTGAAACTTCCAGCGTCTGGCGAGTGTCAGCATTCCTTCCAGACTCGGCTCAGCTGTGTCTGTGGCTGTCAAATGCCTCCTCTCGTGCTCACGACGTCGAGTGGAGACCATTGACAAAGGGGCTGGGTGCAGGGCCATGTGCCCGGGTGGCACAGGGGAAGACCTCGGTGAACGGCCGTGACGCTGATTTCTCACCTGCTGCCCCACTGGGGTCCCCTGAACACAAGGGCTATGCTTGTCTCGTCTTTCATCGGACATCTGCTAGACACCTGGGCACTGCGCTCAGGACAGGGCCGGAGCTATCAAGGCGGTCCCGACCCCAAGGCGACACGGGCGGCTGGGTGTGGCAGTCACATCGGCAGGGACCTCAGGGCAGCACCGTGTCATCTGTTGGAGCCGCGAGCACGCAGCACAGCCCGAGGGAGGCAGGCAGGTCTCCTTAGAGGTCAGGGGGAGCGAGATGGTCGGGCCAGACGTGAAGACAGAGGAAGCTTCCACACAGGAGAAAGAGCCCAAGGCTTGGCGCAGTGTGGCCTGTGCAAGCCACCCCAGCCCCCTTTACCGGGAAGGGTTGGGTGAGGCCTCTCCGTGCTGACCCCAGCTGGAGCTGCCGTTCATGGTCACGATCTACCCTCACCACCCCGTCTAATCCTGATGACCACACTTGGCAGGACCAAATCCCTGCTTTACAGATGAGGGCACCGAGGTTCAGAGAGGCCATTTAAGCTGCCCCGCGACACACAGCTATTAAGTGGCAGATGCAAGGCGTTCGCTTCTGCCTGCCTGGCTCTGCTCTTTCTGCTCTGCGGCCACTCCGTGGGGCCATCGAGGTCCCAGTCAGGTGGGCGGGGTTCGCTCCGCTTTTCCCCTCTTTTCCACACAACCCCACTCCTTTCCACTCTTGCTCAGCCTGCTTTCTCCCCACTCCACACTGGATGAACGAGATAGGGTCACCGCCCACACATCCAGTCACACGGGCTTTGCCCAAAACACTGCCAAATCAAGAGGCAAGGGGACCCAGTGACCCCAAGAAGAGCAGAGGCAGTGGCAGGAGGAAGAGGAAGTGGAGGGAGATGGGGACAGGGCCGGGAAGTAGAGGAGAGGGTGAGAGATGAGCACCAGGTCCAACTGCTCAGGCACCTTGTTTGTACTGTGGACAACATGGACAGGTTCTGTCCAAGAAAAATGGACAAACTTCCCCTTCCTATAAAAGCCACTTGCAACTAGGGTCACCATGGCTTCCAGCAACACTGACAGCAACGCGGGGGCTCCTTTGTTGGCAAGTCCTTCTCTGCACATCCTCTCACCCTCCCCATCTGCACCTAGAGCCCTGCAGCTGGCTCGGAGCCCCTGGGACCCCCAGGCCCCACCTGCCTTACCTCTGCAGAGGGGTCCGCCCCGCTCCACGCCAGCACCGCCACAGCCCCCTCCTCAGTCACACACCCCTGGGGCCCATCGCTCACAGAGAACTGGCATGCCGCCTGCCGCCGTGCGCCCCGTGGCGACAGCTGGGGCCACCCCTCCTGGCCTAGACTGGGCCGAGGTAGGGGTGCTGGCCACAGCTCCTCGTAAGAACCATACCAAGCGCGGAAGGGGGCGTCAGGAGGCCCCATGGCCAGGTGCCCTGTGCTGGCCTCCACAGCCGCCCCCAGGAAGGAGCTCGCTTCTAAGTCTGTGCTGGGCTCCGCCGTGCAGCGGGTGCTTTGGACAAATCCCTTCCCCTCCCAGAGCCCAGCTCCTCGGCTCGTCCACAAAAGGGGGGCCGGGCTGGGGGTAGGGCTTGTTTTCCCTCTAAAGCCTCCTCCACTGGTCTCTGCGTCACAGAGCCCCGACACCGCCACGCTGCACACTTAACCCTCTGCCACGAGTCACCTGCTCCCCTGCTGGATGGGCAAACCCATCAATCGCGGGAAAAGATCAATCCCTGATCCGCCTTGTGCCAACTGGAAAGAAAGCTGCCTCTGGGGGGCCGCAGCCCTTCCTGACGCCCAGACCCAGGAGCCAACCAATGACTCATGAGCTTCTCCCAGGGAGGGGCCTGGCCCGAGCGCCCCCCTCCCCTCCCGGGTCCCAGAGTGACCGGCAGTGGGAGAGTTTATCAATGGCCTTTCTTTCATCGATCAGGTCTGTTTCCAGCCTTCTGTTCCTGACAATTCCCGCGGGAACCGACGATCCCCTGCATTGCCTCGTGGATGAAAGTAGACACAGCAGCACCCCCCGTCCACAAACTTCCCTTTAGCCCTTCCGTTCCCTCCACCCACCCGGGAGAGGAAGCCACCCCACCCGCCAAAGCGGGGAGGAGAGAGGGAGGCACTCGCTAGGCCTCGGCGCTCTGGAACTCAACGGCTTTAGAAGCGTGTGCACCGTTTTCAGCCACACGCAAGGACGCGGGCACGCGGCGGGCACCCGAAGGAGACGCGGGAAACGGAAGACACCCCTGGACTACAAAGGCGGCGTCGCTGTGGGCTTCTTCCTTCCGTAAAGCCCTTTAACATCGGGTCACGCTGCTCTCTGAGAAATAAAATATGGCGGGGGAGGTGGCTGGAGGCTCACGGGGCGCAAGCTCCACGAGCACAGAAGCTTCCGGCCGCTGGGCGGGCAGCACCGTGGCGATTAGATGGTGTCAGCAGCTTATGGAACTGAGCTGCCGTCCTCCTCCCAGGGCCTGGGAGCCAGGGGGGAGCTCTGTCCCTTCCCCCAGACCTGGCTCTCCCTGTTGGTCCAGTGCAAGCCACACCTGGGCAGTGGGGGCTGAGCAGGGCCCGAGGAGGAGGAGGAGAGCTCAGGGTGAGTCGGCCTTGACCTCCCACTCTCCACGGAAGAGACCACGAGAAGCTCTGAGGCCTGGGCCCGAGGCCCAGCTCCCGGCCAGGGACCCCGGGCGAGGATGGGCTCCACGTGCACGCTGCCCAGGAGCCACGTCTTGGGGGCTGCTACTTACACGGGAGACGAGAGCGTGTGGGTGGGCACTGAGCCTCCAAGCCCCTGGCTGAGTTCTCTGGCAGCAGGGGAGGGGGCCTCCTCCCTAAGCCCACCCGGCAGGCTCCCCGGCCCAAGGCCCTGGCCCTGGTCTGGGGGATCTGCAGTCACTTCTCCTCCTGCCTTGCTGAGGGAACCCGCCCCCGTGGTGGTCCGGGGGAGTGTGAGTGGAGAGGGTGTGAGGTTGCTGGTACGTGGGGGGGCAGCAGGGTGGGGGCTGCCAGGGCTGCTGCCCGCTGGGCCCTGCGAGCTCCTCCAGCCGAGGCGGTGGCCACACACGGGTTCACGGTGCACTGAGTTAAAGAAATTACTCAGGGAAGGGCCCTTTTTCTGATTCATGCAGAGGCCTCCATGGGCTGGGGGCTGCCGGGGCATGGGGCAGGTCCTGTACTCTGCTCCGTAGAAGGGGGCACCTAAGGGCACCTGAGGGGGCTGTGGGGACGAGGACGGACGCGTGGAGGTTCTGCTTGGATGGCCACGGGTCTGGGCAGCTACACGCCCACCTCTGCACCAGCTGGGGCCGGCGCCAGCTCCACCCACTCCACCTCGCAGCTCCGCTCCCATCGCCCCCAAACACCATGTGCCACGGACAGCCCCCTGACAAACGACCCCTGGTGCTTGGCCCTCGTCGTGCTGGCCTGGAGAGGGGCCTGGGCGTGGCATCTCGGAGTCGTCAGGGGTTTCCTGGCGCACCGTGCTTTCCAAAATGGCCGCATGGCCTCGGTGGCCTTGCCAGGACGGTCCCATGGAGGGCCCAGGGGGGAAAGCGGGCACATGCAGGAGCCGCTGGTCACAGCGCTGCCATCCAACCTCAGCCACGCTGAATTACACACGCCACAGCAACAGGCGATGTGAGACGGTGCCCCTACCCGCACTCTCCCACCCTTCCCAGGCTTGTTTCGTTCCCACGCACCAGCCCAGAACATTGCGCGGCTGAGGACTCCTTGACAGCAGGGGTGTGCTTTCCTCCCTCATGCTCTCTAAATGCTATCGCCTTTACCTGGCTGTCTTCTCAGCGCCCTCCGCCCCACACACACCTGGATGTCCCACAAGAGGATGCAGGTGAAATCCCAGCTCTTCCGACGTGCAGGCCTGTGCCGCCTCCGCCGCGGGACAGAGTCCTGCTCCGGGTCAGGAGTCAGCCTCGCCGCGGGCGATTCCCGTTGCAGACGGATGGCGCCGGCCTCGGGAGGGGTTCTGGGGCATTTCCTGCGGTGCCAGGCAATCTCGGGGAAGGCAGAACCGAGCTGAGCCGGATGGCTCTTCCCAGAGAGGGCCGCCGCCTTCCGTCTGTTTCCTGGGCAGCTCTTCGTTTACACGGTTGTCGCTGACACTCCCCGAGTCCTTTCTGCCCAGACCCCTTCCACGCTGTTTTGCTGAACCCTGAGCTCCCAGGCTGCTCTCCACTGCCGCTCGCAGGCTCCCCTGGGGCCGGCCGCGTAAGCACTGTCCTTGTTTGCGGGAAGCGTCCTTAGGAGAGGCACCAGTTGCTTGACAAACCACAGAGCCCTGACACTTACAGGTACCCCAAGGGCAAGTCTGCCGTCCTCGCGAAAGCGCCACTGCTCCTGGGACAGGCCTGGGCTCCGGGACCACTGAGGCCCGGAATCAAGCAGCCCAGAGGGACGGCCACAAACGCACCGCCCCCACGGCTCTGCTCACCTGGGTGCCACTTGAGGACGACTTGTATGCTTTGGACCCGCTTCCGCCTTCGATGGCCCTCCACTCTGCTCTCCTCTCACCCTACGGCAACCTCCCTTGTCTACCCACCTGCCTCTCACCTCCTCCTGCTCCTGGACCAGGTGCTGAGCTGGGAGGATGACGCTGCCTGGTGCCCACCTGTCCTCCTCCTGTCCCACTGCCGGGGGTCCCCCCACTGCCTGGCTCTTCCCTCTTCCAGCTCCACGTGAGAGGGCAGCCGTCTTACCCCGAGGCCATTGCTCGAAAGCCGTTCTTGGTGCCCCAGACTCGACCTATTCACGAAGGTATCTTCCTGCCATCCTCTCCTACTTCGTGTACCCTGTTTTCTGCCCAAACTCAATGATAAGCAATAAAGAAACCAATTTCCCTCTATGGGGTCTCCCAGTACTCCCTCCCCCGCTTTATTTTTTAACACTTGCCACTATCTGGCTCACTACATTTTCCTTATTTTTCCTTCTGCTAGTCTCTGTCTCGCCCCCACCACAATGTAAGCTCCGAGAGGGAGCCTCGTCTGTCTTGTTCACTGCGCCGTCCGCAGAGCACAGACAGGGCTTGGGACGTCACAGGGGCTCAAAAAGCACGCGGTGAATAAGCGAATGGACGGAGGAAGCCCGAGCAGGCCCGTCATCCCCACCCACCATCTTCTTTCAGCCTCAGGCAGCACGAGGAGGCAGGTCCAATTGTGGCCCTCGTGCCAACAGGAGGAGAGGGAACCAGAGAGAAATTAAACGCGTTCCCGCGTCACAGGGTGGAGACAGCGGGCGGGAGCCCACGCCTCCTCTGCGCACCTCCGCAGTCCCTGGCGCGGAGCGGGCTGCGGGAACGGCCCCCGGACGAGCCCCGGCCTCCCCGCCCAGAGGCAGCTCCCGCGCTCTGCTGGCCATTCGTCCGCCTCACCCGCAGTCCGCGCCTGCCCCACGCAGCCTTCAAGGCCCACCTGGGGCTGCTGGCTCTTCCCGACGCCTCGAGCTGAGCTCTCCACCACTCCTGTCTTCTAACGTCCCACACCGACCCCTGCCTTCTACTGCTAGAGTCCTGGCCACACGGCCCGGGCCTGACGCCCTGGGCCACCCCCACCGCGCCGCACACAGGCTGCGCCCGGTTAACTAACGGATGAAAATAGCAAATACTCACTAACAGCCGTGACATCGCCGCATCTGTGTCTTGTCAGGTGCTTGTGGCACTTTAAGTGACCACCTTCATCGCCACAGACCATTCTAGAATGTTCCAAGACTGAAAACCGCTCGAGAGCAAGGTGTGTTTTCCTCATTCTACTTGTGTTCCAAATAGATCCTTCAGCTGAATTTCGTGAATCTCTACATAGGGAGGGAGAGCAGACATCCTGCAACCCTTTTTTCTGATTTTGACAGGAATGCAAACTTTAGGACATTCAGAAAACACAAAAGCCTTTTCCTTCCTTTAATCCCGTTGCCTGAGAGAGGAGCCAGCCTGGTGACATCCCGGCAACACCTATGGCGACTTGGCCTCAGGGCCGGCCTGCATGGCACCAGGGAAGCAAGGGTCCTGAGGCGCCTGGCTTCTCCGCAGAGCTGGCTCGGGGCTCTGCTCCCCGTGGCCCAGGAAGCACAGACGGGTGTGAGTGTCATGGCAAGAGGCCCGGCTGGAGGAGGCGCTGACCGCTGGGCCTGGGCTGCCCCTCCAAGAGAATGCTCCCTCCGGCCCTCCGTGCAGGGCCAGGTCCTGATCACAGGCTGCATACCCACCCTGGGGGGAAACGGAGGCTGGGGAGGCGGAGGCACCTGCCTGACGCCACACAGCGAGGGGCTGAGTTTGAACACAGGTCTAGAGCCCCCAGAGACGGCGACCTGGACGGCACGTTCCAGGGTCCCCCTATCAAATCTGACTGTCAGGGGCATCCAGCCAAGTGCCCCGCTGTACACATGAGCAGACTGGTGGAGAAGGACTAACGGGATCAGGACCAACACCCCCTTTCTCCTGCCGTGTTCTTCCCACCACCCCACGCTGGGCTATCCAACAGAAAACTACTCTACTCGTACCGGCAGTGATCAGCAGCACCACCGTCACTTTCCTGACCTCCGTGCGAATGGAAAGACTCAACGCCATTGTCCCTAATGCAACAGGGAAGCACCGACAACACCGAGACCCGTGTGGAACTGGACTTTTAAAAATCCACTGCTGTCGAGCTCTGGATAGCTTGCATTGAAGGAGCTCAAGAGGAGGAGGACAGAAATGAGACCCCCCCCCCGTGAAAGCAGCCCCCTTAGCAGAGAGGCTGCAGAAACCCTGGGGGGACCGGCTAGAGCCGGAGGGGAGCAGTGCTGGGGGCGTGGGGGTTACTCAGCCAAAGGCACAAGCTGTCCTCCAGCCCGGCTGTGGGCTCCTCCTTTGTGCTTGATGCTCCCTTGTCCTTCCCATGCTTCTCCAGCTGGTAAGCTGCTCCCCATCCTTCCGGGTCCAGTCGAGCTATTCCCTCCTCGTGAAGCCTTTCCGATGCCCCCCCCACTCCCACTCCTAAGGAGAACCGGTTGTGCCCTCCATGCTTCCACGGGCTTCCGTTCATTCCTCTGCTTAGGGGCTGGTTAAAGACACCCACTGCCACGACCCGTGGAGCAGCGCTGCCCTGCAAGGCAGGAGCTATTTTCCCCATTTTCAGGGCTGAAGTCATCGCCCAAAGTCCCTCATCAGCCAGTGGGGCGGGATCAGGAAGCAACCCAGGAGTGCCTCAATTTCCTGCTCAAGCTCTGTCCAGTTGTCCAGGCTGCTCGGCCCCCCAGCTAGACTGAAAGACTTCTGAAGGCAGGACCATGGCTACTCTAGGTTTTGGAAATCATCAGAGCTCAACAATTTTTAATGGGGAAATGAAAAACGAATGAATGCATGCATGGGTGGTTGGATTCTTCCACCTTAATTCAAGACCGTTCCATAATGGGCAGATCATTTGTACCAGATAATACATGTTGGCATCATTCCTTTTCTTCCCACAAGTGGTATGAAGATTCAGCGGAATGGTTTATTAGGATGAACCTGGAATTGCTGTATCAAAGATACCCCAAAAGGCAAAGGCTCAAACGAGGCAGATTTGGTTTCTCTCACACATGCTAGTCCAGGCGTGGACGCAGCTCTCTTCTAAGTCCTCCTGCCAGGATGTAAAACGGTGCAACCGCTTTGGGAAAATAGTTACATAGAGGTAGCTTATGGCTCAGCCAATCCACTGCTAGGTATATAACCAAGAGAAATGAAAACATACGTCCACACAGACACGTATTACTCATAATAGCCAAAAAGTGGAAATAAGCTAAGTGCCCATCAATTGATGAATGGATAGGTGAAATGTGCTATATCCATAAAACAGAATATGATTTTGCCATAAAAGGGAATCAGGTTCTGACACATGCTACAACATAGATGAACCTTGAAAATATTATACTAAGTAAAAGGAGTCAGATGCAAAAGTTAGGCATCCATTTATATGAAATCAGATGGAATTAGATAGGGGAGATGGTTGTACACCTTAATGAATATACTAAAAAACACTGAACTGTATACTAAAAAAATAAATAATAAAAACGCTAAAAATAACAATAAGGAAGTCCTGACAGGGCAGCTGCCCCCTCGTCAACTCAAGGGCTTCCAAGGTGGCTACCCTGGCCGCCTTCCCAGCCAGCGGAGAGGAAGGGTAGCGTGCAGCTTTCCCAGGTGCGCTGGAAGGTGCGCCCATCGCTGCGGGCTCCCTGCTGCTCTCCCCTATGAGCTTCCCTGCCAGGCCAAGGCCTCCTCGTGAGGAAGCTGTTTCAAACGCTGTTTGGTAAGGGGCTCCCCCCTCCCCCCTCCCCCCTGGCCGACCTGGGCACCTGGTCACCTCTTCCAGGCAGCCTGCTTGGATCGGTTCAGCGGTGCTTAGCTGCTTAGCCTTACTTGGGGCTCCAACAGTACTCCGCTCGCCAGGCGGTCACCGCGCTGAATTGCAAAGATCTGCTTACCTGCGGTCTCCGCCGCAACGTCCTGAAGGCAGGCAGCGGCTCTTGCACGAACGAACCAACGAAACGAGCTGCGCACGGGCTCCCGCTCCCCTTCTCCAGCTACCGGAGAACCGCGGCGCGCGCGGGTGGCCCCGGAGCGCGCGCCCCTGGAGCGCCCGACGCCCCCGCGCGTCTGCGCCGCAGCCGCAGCCCCGCACTTCGCAGCCGGCGCCGGGCGGGAGAGCGCGAGCGGCAGCTGCGGAGCCATCTGCTGCGCGGGGGGCGACGCCCACCCGCGTGTTTGTTTACAAACCGCTTCTGCGTGTGAGAGAAACACGGCTCCGTCTTCCAGGCGCGCGGCGGCGGGTGCCAGCCCAGGAAGGGGTGCGGGGCGCCGGGGACCCGGGACTAGGGATCCGCTGCACGAGCTCCTCCCCGCTGGCATCCGCGAGCCGGGGCCGGGAAGACGCCGCCAGCCTGCGCCCCTGCCGGCAGCCTGTCCTCCACCCAGCACCTGTCCTCCACCATCACCTGTCCTCCACCCACCACCTGCCCTTCACCCACCACCTGTCCTCCACCATCACCCTGTCCTCCATCACCCTGTCCTCCACCATCACCCTGTCCTCCATCACCCTGC